>SKCR01034559.1:0-206027 GCA_019454045.1 Zanthoxylum bungeanum
TGAGGTTTAGCACGCCAGGTACAGCAATCCGGGTATGGAGATATTACTGCGACGCCTTGGGTATGAGGTTTAGCACGCCAGGTACGGGACTCCTGGTATACCACTGCGACTCTCTAGGTACGAAGACGCAACTGCAACACCTCGGGTATGAGGTTTAACATGCCAGGTACGGCACAACATCAACTCCACGCAACACATGGCAAGTCAAGTGACAGCTGGCGAGCCAGGTAAGTGAAAATGCATTGCATAACTTTGATAGGATTGTTCAAAGTCACACACTGTACAAGTCCCATCAAAGTAGGGGCGACTGTAGGCATTGCATTTTTGCATGTGAAACCCGATGATGAGTCTCAGTTGGAGGCACTACCTTTTTAGTTAAGGATATTGCG
This sequence comes from Zanthoxylum bungeanum, assembly GCA_019454045.1. NCBI lineage: Eukaryota > Viridiplantae > Streptophyta > Magnoliopsida > Sapindales > Rutaceae > Zanthoxylum > Zanthoxylum bungeanum. The sequence goes on from SKCR01034559.1 coordinate 390, forward strand.
GGAAACGGTCGTCAGAAGGGAATCGGTATTTCGTTAGATCCTTATCCACTTGTTTAGCGTCAAGCTCGCTCGTTGGACCTCCGTTTTAAAGCACATTTAGCCTAAAAAAACCTAGAACCTTTTAATCTTGGCCCAAACCCACTCACCAAACCAACACAACACCTAGCCCACCAAGAGAGGCCCACACGCCAATAGCCCCTAAAATACACCCAAATTAAATTAAATATTAATTAAATAATGTAATTGAATTAAATAAAATAATTAAACCATTTACTAATTAAATATAACATAAAATATAATCATGCCTAATTTAGATAAATCAAATATATTAACTTCCTATCTAAACAAAATCATATACTAAATTAAAAAGATGTCATGCCTAATTAAAATCAATCATAACCAATTAAAAATATTGACTTCCTAATCTAAACCAATCTTGCCCCCCTCAATCTTTGACTTTCCTTGCTCAACACAAAATCAAATCCCTTCCTTATGAGACAGGGGGAAGCCCTAGCCTTCCTCTATATAAACAAAGCCAAACCAAGCCTCTCCCCCCTCTCAATTCACGCCCAACTCTCTCCCAACTACAAGACACTCACGGCTCATTCAAAAACAAGACAAAAATAGTAAACCCTAATCCTCTCGCACAAGACTCACCTCGACAACCCATTAGCAGTAAAACACCTTCACAAACCGTGAACCCTTCATGTCAAAACACAAATAAACCAGCACCATACTGCCTGAATCACGCACAAACACACACTCAACTGACGCCATTATCAGCCCACGTGAAGACACAAACCTTTCACGCCCTTGCCTTTAATTCACTGACCAGCCTCACACACGCTCAACCTTCACAGCCAACCCACTCGCAGCTTGCACGCCAACTCACCCCACACGTCCCCTGACTTCACAGCCCTCCACTCACTGCCCCACAACTTATCCACAGCCATGCACGACAAAAGCCATCCCTTTAACGCACACAAAACACTGCCCATTCCCTCATAGTCAATTCACACGTAGCCCTCAAACAGTAGCCACCTTCAAAGCCCTTAGCATCATCTCAAATAGACTGCCACGTTAAAACGCATGCACACATGAACCAGTGAGCCAAGAAACCCTTCAATATAAACTGAACACTCATTCACACCACATAAAGCCCCTAGTTCACCGAACAAAACCCCCATGGACTGCCCTATGTTGCCTAATTAATGATCGCAAAAACTGCCTGAAACGCCCCCTAAACAGTGACCAAAAACAGCCACATAATACCCTTACAAACAGCCGTGTAAACTGCACCAAAATACAACCAAAAAAAGTCCCAAAAATTCCACAAACAGCCGAAAAACAGCCCTTAAACCGACACAGAACCAGTGAACAAATCACCCCAAAACAGTGAGTAAACCAGTCCCTGGAACTGCCCCTAATCAGCACCCTAAAATACCCCAAAATAGTCCGTTGAAACGTCAAAACAGTGGCCTGAACAGTGAGCAGAAAATAAAAAGAACAGCAGCAAAACAGAGGTAAAACAGCAAGCAAAACAGCAAAACAGTGAGCTAAGACGCTAAACCAGTGAACCAGAAGAGTTGCGGAGCGATAGCCCTTCCGATGGCCGTGAAACGCGAGTCCGAATGTCCACATAAAAGGTTAGACCTGAGGGTATTTTTCACACTTGTTTTCAGTTGTATTTTTATTATTTATTGAGTTTCGTTTGCATGATTATTTTTGAGTGAAGCATGTTGTGGCCCTCGAATAGATAGAAAATGCATGAATTGTGAAATATTGTATGTTGTGGCCTTGGAATAAAATGAAAGATGTGTCAACTCTCGCGGTATATCGGATGGAAACCCGGACATAAATTTCATAGCCGATTCCGAATAGACGGTAGTATAATCTGTACTCGGGATACAACTCCACGTACCGCTTGAGTAAACGGCACCTTCTTTTGTTTTATTTGCTTTGATTTATTTATTATTCGTTATATAAATTCCACATGTTACTTGTTTATGCATGATACGATCGAGCGCATGGGCTTAGTAAGTCGAATTAAAGGTCCCCCATTTGGAGGGGTTAAAACCCTTTACCACGATGCTTCGCCGCGCCGGTTGATGTGTGTTCGGTTGAATGTAAGATATGTTCAATCGGACATACTAAGTTTGATATTATTGTCTTTATTCTTTGTATGCATGATGCGATCGAGCGCATGGGCTTAGTAAGTCGGATTAAAGGTCCCCTATTTGGAAGAGTTAAAACCCTTTACCACGATGCTTCGCCGCGCCGGTTAATGTGTGTTCGGTTGAATGTAAGATATGTTCAATCGGGCATACTAAGTTTGATATTATTGTCTTTATTCTTTGTATGCATGATGTGATCGAGTGCATGGCTTAGTAAGTCGGATTAAAGGTCCCATTTTGGAAGGGTTAAAACCCTTTACCACGATGCTTTCCCGCGCCGGTTGATGTGTGTTCGTTTTAATGTAAGAAATGTTCAATCGGGCAAACTAAGTTTGATATTATTGTCTTTATTTTTTGTATTCATGATGCGATCGAGCGCATGGGCTTAGTAAGTCGGATTAAAGGTCCCCTATTTGGAGGGGTTAAAACCCTTTACCACGGTGCTTCGCCGCACCGGTTGATGTGTGTTCGGTTGAATGTAAGAAATGTTCAATCGGGCATACTAAGTTTGATATTATTGTCTTTATTCTTTGTATGCATGATGCGATCGAGTGCATGGGCTTAGTAAGTCGGATTAAAGGTCCCCATTTTTGGATGGGTTAAAACCCTTTACCACGATGCTTTGCCGCGCCGGTTGATGTGTGTTCATTTGAATGTAAGAAATGTTCAATCGGGCATACTAAGTTTGATATTTTTGTCTTTATTCTTTGTATGCATGATGGGATCGAGTGCATGGGCTTAGTAAGTCGGATTAAATGTCCCCTATTTGGAGGGGTTAAAACCCTTTACCGCGATGAATTGCCGCGCCGGTTGATGTGTGTTCGGTTGAATGTAAGAAATGTTCAATCGGACATACTAAGTTTGATATTATTGTCTTTATTTTTTGTATGCATGATGTGATCCAGTGCATGGGCTTAGTAAGTCGGATTAAAGGTCCCCTATTTTGAGGGGCTAAAACCCTTTACCACGATGCTTTGCCGCGCCGATTGGTGTATACTCGATTCGATGCGAGATGAGTTCAATCGGATATGTGAGGTCCCACATTGTGGATTTGTTAGTCTATGAATGTGTTGCATGCATCAGGTCTGGTTCCGTTCGAACGCGTTCTCGAACGCCACACGAACGTGAATCTTCTGTTTACCGTTCGAACGCGTTCTTAAACGCTACGCGAATGCGCACGCATTTTCTTAATGTTTCATGCATCAGGTCTGACTCCGTTCGAACGCGTTCTCGAAAGCTATGCGAATGCGTTCTCGAACGCTACACGAACGTGAATCTTCTGTTTACCGTTCGAACGTATTCTCAAACGCTACGCGAACGTGCACGCATTTTCTTAATGTTTCATGCATCAGGTCTGACTCCGTTCGAACGCGTTCTCGAAAGCTATGCGAACGTGTTCTCGAACGCTACGCGAACGCGCACCCACTGAACTGAGTCATTTTCATCATATTTCATACATAATTGTTCCTAGTAGTTATCCCTTCGTATGATGAATCTGATTGCTTCTCTGTATTACGCAAGATTTTATAGGTGTCATTCATCTGTATTCCCCACATTTATGAGTACAATGTGTTTAACGTATTACAATTCATATATCCATGTCGTGATAGCATTTGAGTATTATTTCTTGTGGTATATCGGATGGAAACCCAGACATAAATTCAGTAGCCGATTCTGAATGGACGGTAGTGCGGTCTGTACTTGGGATACAATTCCACGTACCACTTGGAAAAGTGCTCACATGTGTGATTGTGTCCATATTAGTTATCTTCTTTTGTACCACGTCATAGCATGCTCACTTTAATGCCTAATTTCATCCTTAAGTGTCTTTTTGCATTGTATACTTAGTTGACTCTTTTATTTGTGCATGGACATGTAATGGCTATTTGTTTATGATATGTCTATGAAATCACATGTTCGCCATTATTTGATTCGCCTTTATGTGTGCTTCTGTGGTTAGTGTGTGCTTGTGTTTCCATGAATACAATATGCCAATGAAGTTGTATGTTCGTTGCTACTTTGATGTACTTTCAAGCATGCAATCTTAGATGTGAAATATATGCAAATTTAGGTGTAAGTTTTATTTTGTGCATGTGAACTTAGAAGCATGATACTCTTGGAAATAAGTGTTACTTAAGCTTGATTAAATTATTACACAAATCTTTTCATTACAAGTGACATAAGTAAGGGACCATTCCGAACCCAACGGTTTAAGGTCTTCCCTTGCGAGGGGTGAGTGCGGCCTTAAATCTCATTTTCCCGGTTCACACCGGGTGGCGACTCCATTATTCTCCGGTTTAATCCCCCGCGGGCTACTCCGTTCTCCCAACTAGGCCGTGAGCCTAGGATAGCATGCGTCATCCAGTTCCTGTGTTCCCACACCGTGGATGAACCATCCAGTTCCAGTTTTGAGCCCGGGACTGTAAGTATATATATTATATGTATATATAACTTGTTTGGCCTTCATTTCTAAACCCTTCTCTGTAAACAGGTGCCCGATCCGTTAATGCAATCAGTCCAAGATATTTTTGACCATCTTGATTGGCTAGCCTCTACTCCGTCTCAGCCTTCCTCGTCTTCAGCATGAGTAATTACAGACTTAGAGGCTCTTCGGGAGGTCGTTGGTCAATATGCCTCATTCACTAAGCTGGAGATCGGTCAGGCCGCTCTGCCAGAAAATATGTTAAAACTGGAAAGGATTTCCTCAGATCTAGCTCGACTGCTGGCTCTTCCTGTTTTGCCTATACCAATGGAGAACAGACTCTTCCTCCAAGATTTATAGAATGATGTAGCGGCCCTTATTCTTCGTTACCGAAACATACATAGTCAGAAGGTTGGGCTTTGTTCTTCAATGGCAAATAAAGAAAGTCTATGTGATTCCCTTAACACTCTCCGCCAAACCCTACGAGAAACTACAGATGACATGATGATTGAGGAGTCAATATTACTGGACCTAGAACGACAATTACAGGAGATTCAGTGTCTTATTAAGGAGAGTCGTATGAGGAAATAGGCCAAGAGGAAAACCATTGCTGCTCAATTAACAGAGGTGAACGCCTTCATGGCAGAATACAAGGATTTGGCTCAAGTTGATTTTGAGAAAAGCCTGGCCGATCTAGCGATAGTTGATACGAAGACGCAGAAGGAATGGCATCAATTGAGGGAAACATTCTCGGTTATGAATGACTCAACTGAAGATTTCCGACGGCCATCGACCAATGACTAATCATGTATTTATTCGTTACTAGGACGTTGCATCGTCCACTATTTGTAACTTTTTAGGACGTTATCGTCCATAATCAATGAAATTACATTATTTATTTATTTATTTGTTTCTCCTCACTCTTTTTCTTTCACCTGGAGAACATTACATTCTCATGTTCCCATAACGAAGGCATATATTTTTTCAAGTACTTGCCATTTATCGCTCTGGCATGCATTTCCCCATTCAAATTCCTTAAATGAAAAGTCTCGTTTGGCAATATATTTTCCACCTCAAAAGGGCCTTCCCAGTTAGGCGACCATTTTCCATATGCAGGACTCTTAGTACCCAATGGTAGTACTGTTTTCCATACTAACTCCCATTTATTGAACGATTTGGCATTGACTTTCTGGTTGTACTCCATTGTCATCCTTGCTTTCTATGCTTCCAAACGGTTAATGACATCGCACTTAATATCATCCAAATCTAACAGATTTTGGATCATCGCTTTACTAGATTTTTCTCTCGTCATTTCCCCTGTAGCACCACTTTCATAGATTTGACATTGACTTCAACCGGCAATACGACCTATTGACCATATACTAGCTGGAATGGCGTGATTGAGGTACTTGTTCTGGGCGATGTCATATATGCCATAAAGCTTGACTTAAACATTCGTCCCATTATTTGGCATTATCCATTATCATCTTTCGAATCATACCTTTAAGGATCTTATTGGATGATTCTGCTTGACCATTTGACTGGGGGTAGTATGGAGTAATGTTTACTAACTGGATCCCATATTCGCTTAAGGAACACTTAACTTTTTCACCATTCAAATAAGTCCAATGATCTACCATTAATGTCTGGGGAATACCGAATCGATGAATGATATGCTCTTTTATGAACTTGATGATTTGTTCTTGGAAAATTTCTGTTACCGGGATTGCTTCTACCTACTTGGTAAAGAAATCTGTGGTGACAATGATGAAGGTATGTCTTTTGCTAGATGCGGGATAGATTTTTCCTATCAATACAATCGCCAATCCCATGAATGGCCATGGTTTAATTATGGGGACCATTTCTGTTATTGGCGCTATTTGTATGGGTCCATGTTTTCGGCAGGCTACGCACCCCTTAGCGTACACTATGCATGATTCTCCCATTTTCAGCCAGTAGTACCCGCTCCTTATGATTAACCATCTCATTTTCACTTCGGCCTGATGAGCTCCACAGACCCATTCATGTACTTCGGCTATAATTGTCTTGGCTTCTGATGGTCCTACACATTTTAACAATAAACCATCCTGACTTTTCTTAGACAATACCTCCCTTGATACTACCAAGTTTAAAGCTTTTAGTTTTAACTTTCGATTTCCTCCATTATCTGGTTTATTTAAGAAATATATGATCTCTCTTCTCCAGTCGTCCTCATCTTGGTTTTCAGTGACCATAACGTCCATTTCATTCATTCGCCTTATTAGAGCTGGTTTGACTTCGCCCTTCTGCATATGCCATCCATACTTGTCTATTTATGTCCTGAGGCTGCTTGGGCCAGCTCATTAGCTATCTCATCCTCCGTCCTTGAGATATGATCTAACTCTACATAGTCAGATTTATCTAGTAATTTTTTAGCTATTTCTAATAGTGCCATGACCGACGAACTCTGGCATCTAAAGATCCCCATCACCTGTTGGAAAACTAGTTGCGAATCTCCCTTAATAGACACATTTTTTAATCTCATATCAATGAGGATCTCTAACCCAAATATTAAAGCCTCGTATTCGGCCTAATTGTTGGTGCAACATTCGTCTAATTTGACGATGAAACGGAATAATTCTCCCAAAGGACTGACAAAGACTATTCTTATTCCTGCTCATTTCGATGTACTAGACCCATCAAAATACATCGTCCATGGTTTTAAGTTGCACTCGCCTATTTCTATTTCCATTTCTTTGGTTGTGCTTAAACAATTGTGATCATCTAAAAAATCAACAAGGGCCTGATTTTTTTACGGCCTTTTGGGGTTCATGCCGTATGTCGAATTCTGACAATGATAGAGACCAAAATCTTACTCTTTTTTGCAAAATGGGACGAGAGAACATGTATTTCACTGTATTGATTTTTGTAATTAGATACACAATGGTTGCCCTAAGATAGGCGCGTAACTTAGTACATGTGAAATAAAAAGCCAAACACAATTTCTCTATTGGAGAGTAATTACATTCATACTTCAACAATTGCCTGCTGAGATAATAAATCGCTCTTTCTACACCCATACTATCGTCCTGTGAGATCATTCCAGCTATGGACTTTTCCTCATCAGATATGTCAAGCTTCATTGGCCGCTCTGGCACAGGGGGGTACCATCACCGGCGGCTTTGCTAAATAGTTCTTCAAGTTCTCGAATGTTGGGGTTTTGGCGCGGGTGCAACGGAAGCTCGCGGTTCGGGTGAAATCATAATTTTAAAACTTTTTAAATTACCGAATAAATTATTCAATATCCAATATGAATAATTTATTCATATTTCACCTAAACATATTTATTCGATATCAAATAACGTCATAAATAGCTAAGGAACATCGCGAAACTTTTACGAAAATGTTTTTCCACAAAATGGCATAAAACTCGTTTTTGTCCGAACTGACCAACCAACACACATGAGGGATGCCCAGGTCAGCTCCAATGGTTCTTGGGTAGTTCATGGGCTGCCCAAATAGAGGCCAATTCACTGTTTGGACAGCAAACACCCGGTAAGCCCAAAACTCACCCGGTAATGTCGTTTTTCACCGTTTTCGCATATTTCAACTCCGAAACAATTTCTGGCATTTGTTCCAATGCCCAAAACACATCCAATACATTTATACAACATACTTTTCACCACCAAAAATACAGAATTTCCAGATCTGAGGTTTGTAACAAAAAAATCATTTTTCATGCTATAAATCCAATTTTCTCAATATCAATCATATTAATAATAACACCAACCAAAGCCACCACCTATGAAGAATTAAAGAATAATTATAGGAGTTACAAGAGTGGTCATAACACTCTAGAATGGCAACAAGTCATCAAAGGATAAAATTGAATCAATATTACACTAATATCATCCAATCCAACTTCACACATGCATCTAGCCTCCAAATCAAAATGCCCCAAAATCTAAGAAATGAAGAAACCCTAGAACTATTCTAGATATTCAAGAATAATAAAAAAGCTTTCTTAAGTTTAAGATTGTTGAGATTACCTTGAAATCTTGCAATTTCCTCAAACGTTTTCTTGATTTCTTCATTTTCTTCCTTTGTTTCTTCAAGAAAAGTTTGAGAGCTTTTTATGGAGATGGGTTCGACCATGGAGTCTTAAAAATGAAGAAAACAAAATTTTTCAACTTTAAATACAAGCCAAAACCGACTTAGGGGTTAAAAGAGGGGTATTTTAGTCATTTGGTCAATTAATCTAATTAAATAATGAAAATAAGCTTTAAATTAACAAATCCAATTTGTAAACTTTAAGCTTAATAGAATCATGCCACATGTAACAAATAATAATCAAACATATTGCATAACATTATGTGATATTGAAATAATTTAATTATCTAGATATTTAAGATTTAAACATCTAAATAATTAATCAATGTGATTATTATTATATATGTATTTTTATTTACATTAAATAACAAATACATATATTAATGGCATGTGTCAAAGTCTCATTTGACAATTAATTAATATGTATCAAATCAAATCTTGTATCAAATACAAATACACATTAATTATCAATTGACCGAAATGCCTCTAATGCATGTATTTTCGTTTAACCGTTTAAACGACTCGAATTAACTCATTTAATTCTGTGAAGTATTAGAAATAATCTATATTATTCATAACGCATTGCCCAAGTGCTCAACGAGTACACTTCATATTGTGGGACTCCCTAAGTTTAGGTTTATCCGTCACGAAATCCAATTTCGTGTCCATAATTCACTCACTCATGAATTATGACGACCACGAATAATCTCGTTAAACTATGCAAGTCGAGGTCATTGCATGCGTATAATCCCTTCATCATTGGCTATCCATATTATACCTGGGATATAGATAAGAACGTCAAATCCTTATGGTATAATATAGTCGACATTCAAATTTACGATCTCTAAATAACACTCGGAACTCGCTTCCGAAGTTATATGTTATACCACGGCCATTGATTTACTAGATCACAAACACGTGTAGGAAACCTATGCCATGTACACAGGACTGACAGATTCTATCTTGATATGCACTGGATACCATGAGCATCAGTCCACACCCAACGAACAAGCGGAGGTCTGATCTAAATAGATCGGTGACGTGACTGCCATCAAAGTATGGAGGATAACTTATATATCCACTGTGGTATCTCAAGTCGAAGGACCACTATGCTCGCTCAACTCGAGAAGATTCCTATTGACGTTGGTGTAACATCTATTCGGAAATCTTCAGTGAGTCGTTCAGTGTTTATCAAATAAACACCTACATGTCTATACGAGTCTCCTGGGACTCATGGTTCATTGGGATAAACCATCAGACCAAGTCACGATATACGACATGTACTGGTCTCAGCAGATTTTACTAACCGACCCGTGTTAGTAAATCTTGACCATGAACTTTATTTAAGGATATACAACTTATAGTGACGTTTCTCAATGTCAATTACAATCTACGTTGTAACTGCGCACTACGTTGTAAATCCTGGGGTCTTTGTCTAATATACATGTATCACTAAATCAGATTTAGTTTCAATCTAATCATGATTAGATATCTAATCATAATTAGATCGAAGATTTATATAAAAGATAAGAGGTGTTACCATTAATTAAGTAATATTATGGAAAAAGACATTGTTCGTATTAATGAATCGGACATAAATATGATCTGGATTGGCACTTCGAGCACCAACTCTAACAATTTCTCCCACTTGCTCTATTGCCAATCCATGGTATCATATACACATCTAAATGTGTATCACATACTCATGGCCCTCAAGAGCTCACCTAGCACTCAAAAGGTAGGCAACAACAAGTAAGACCGCTTTAACAAATTGAGTTTGTCCAACAAACCCAATCGTTTCCCTTAACCATCATCATCAATATTTTGTAGAACCCAAGTTCTACATCAATATGACTCAGATGCGATATCGATATTGTGATATAGCTATAAAGTTGTCTACGTATTTAGAGATCAAATCCAAACTACTATGAGTCAACCGCAAGCACAACACTAATATCAAAACTTCTAATCTATAAGGTCACTCTGCAACTTCATAAGTCAATACTTCACAAGTTACAACTAATTCAATAGAATGAACGGTGACATTCCCACTACATTGTTTCTGACTATATATGACATAGACCATCTAATGTCATAATTAGACTCGAAACTAATTTGATCCTAATGGTTGCGGATTATATTCTCCAAGAATAAGAAATCCGTTCTTAACATCTCAAAGATAACAAAGAACTTGTTTCATGACACTGTTAGGGTTGGTGCTCTGAGCGCCAATTTTATTATGTATTTCCTTGTAAATACTAATGTAACGTTTTATTATGAATAAAATGAACAATTTCTTTTATATAACTTCTTCTTTAATATGGTAAAGACGTAACTGACCTTAGAATGATTAGTTATGATACTGTTGCAAAAGCGTCGCAACTGACATTGAGTTGTATCATGACGTTGTCATTCTTAGAATGTTCCCGGTCAAGGTTTACACTATTTGGTCAGTAAAGTAAACCCGTTGAGACTGGTATATGTCGTATATTGGAAGCTTGGATTTCGATGGTTTCTCAGTGAACTATGAGTCTTGGAGACTCGTATAGACGTGTAGGTGTTTATAGCAGATAAACATTGAATTATTCACCGAAGATTCTTAATGGATGGTACACTAACATCAATAAGAATCTTCTCGGGTTGAGTGAGCATAGTGATTCTTTGACTTGAGATACCACTGTGGATATCTAAGTTATCCTCCACACTTAGATGGCAGTCACGTCATCGATCTATTTAGATCAGACATCCGCTTGTTCGTTGGGTGTGGACAGATGCTCAGGATATCATGTGTCTATCAAGATAATATTTGTCAGCTTTGTTTACAAAGCATAGATATTCAATATGGAATTAGCAATCTGTTAAATCCATGGAGCTGTGGTACACTGTAGAAATTAGTTCTAAGTGTTTTTTGAGAGATTGCTAATAGAAACGTCGATGTGATTACATCTATAGAGATTTGACGTTTGTATCTATATCTCTGGATTAATTCGGATACCTGTGACGGATGGATTATACATATGCAGTGACATCGACATGTATGATTCAATAAGTTTATCTGTGTTCCTCATAATTTACGAGTGAGTGAATTATGGACACGAAATTTGATTTCGTGACGGATATGCCTGAATCTAGAGAGTCTCACTAATGAAATATACTCGTAGAATACTAGGGCAACTGTTATGAATAATATTGATTATTTATAATTCGTTTAATGGTTAAACGAAAAATACATACAATCGGGACCTAACGGTCATTTCCAAAATTAATGTGTGTTTTATTTAATACTTGATTTTATTAAATACACATTAATAAAATATCAAATTCTGATATTTGACTAATATCATTGATATATGTATTTGAGATATTTATTGTAAATATAATACATATATTTAAGATATTTAAATATATTAATTAATTATTTAATTGTTAAATAATTAAATTAATTTATAAAATAAATATCTTTAAGTAATGATTTCAACTTCATGAAGTTGGAAATGGCTTATTATAATTGGTACACATTTTGACAACTTTATTAAAGTTAAAGTGTTACTTTAATTAAGCCAAAATGTGTGCCAATTGAATTAATATAAAAATAAAGTAATTGTTATTTTATTTTTTGGTTGCATAATCGGCAATATGGAGAAATGAACAAAAGGGTTTTGTTTTTCATTTTCTCAACACTTACACAAGTTAAACAAAAATTACAAAAGTGAGTTGGGTGCATTTGGTTTGAAAAGAAAGGGAAATCAAAGGAAAATAAGGATTTTGTAAGTTATTTCACTTCTTTTTCTACATGAAAAATATTTCAATATTTGTTATCTTCAATTGTGTTTTTAAGATCATGCCTCTACTCTTTTAGTTTGTAATTAAATTTGTTGCATGCTTTTTGGATGTGTTCATGCATGTATAATTAATTTATTTGCTTATTAATGTAATTAAGCTTAATAAATTAATTAGAAAATTAAAGTTGTCATTCTAGAGTTAATTAGCCATTCATAATTAGCCTAGAATTGTTCTTGATTAATTTCATGATGGTGAGATTTAATCGGTGTGGTAATTTGAAGATTAAAGTATTGAATTTTATCAATTTAATGTAAATTGCCCAATTTGAGTAATTTGTGAAATTAGGGTTCTTAACCCACTCAAATTTTGGGGCTTTTCATATATATGTTATAATTTGATGTATGTCATATTTGGGATTAATTGAATTTGATCTTGATGTGGTCTGAACAAATTGGGCCAAATTACAATTAATAAGAAATTTGGGTTGTTTCGGCAATTAAAGGAAAAACTGGGCAGTTTGCGCAAATCTGGAAAAGTTTCTGGTTTTGTTGCAAAAATGTAAAAATTATTTTAGGATTGATTTGGAATCAATTAAATATGCAATTGACATATTTAAAAACTAAAATAATTAATTTGCAAAAGTTTGGGGAAATTTTATAATTAAAAGAAATATGATTTCTTGGGTTAAGATTTCAAATTTGAAGTATTGGTTAATTAAATAAATAATTTTATTTAATTGTTCCAAGAAAAAATTTTGAAATCGGAAAAATCGTTTTTCCGCGTTCCGCTGCCCTAACCCTGTAATTCCTTATAAAACCCCAACAGACACATCTTATGGTCTACAGCGTATCAAAATAGCTCGTAACTATTACGATTAAATTGATATCTTTAATCACATATAATATAGTATTCATTATGCCATTATCCTATAATGCATAAGATTGACTAGACATTCTAATCAATTTCTTTTTCGACAAAGGAAACATCCTTTATGAAAGATGAAAACTATATACAAGAGACACACTAACTGTCAAATAGTTATACTAATTGTCATATAGATAGTTTTGATGTGTCATTTATTAGATCATATCTAATGCACGATTAATGAGAGTATCTCACAAGTCTCTAGTTTTATATCATATATAAAACTTTATATCAAATATAACAGAGACTGCTCTCACTGCTTTCACAGAGAAAAGAAGATTTAGGTAAACTTTTTACCTCACAAACATCTCATTATTACATTAATAATGACAATGTCGTTAGGATATATAACACTAGAAAGAAATTTGTACGCTCCCACTGACCCTACTATCTTTATGTGTATTCTTTATGCTTTGATAAAATTAGACAATCTGACTGTTATCAAAATTAGAAAACACAAATTTCCGGAAAGCTTATCTGAGTCTACAATAGGCTCTATAAGCTAGTATATCAAACTGTGATCTTAGCAGAATACAAACTCTAGGGCCATTCTAGAATGATCTCTTCAAACAAAGAAATCACAATGGATTTCTTATTCGAAGAAAGCATTCAGGAACGCCACTTTGCATTCTTTAGCCAAAATACATAGTTTAATATCAACATTGACCAAAAGATCTTTAATTATTCAATTAGTACGACTGGAGACAAGTTTCCTCAGAATCTACAATAGATTACTGAGTATAACCTTACTCATTGTCATACTATAAAGGTCAAACCTTTAATAAACTCACTTTGCTTTTACTGCGCAAATAATTTACACATTTTATGAACGATTCATAATGAAAGCTCAATCAAGTTCCGAACTTGATCGTAGTTTCTGAAACCGATATCAAATATCGCTCCCACTATAAGTTATCGGATAATTTCCTTCAATAAGAAAACAACAGAACCATTAAGTATCAAATACTTTTGTAAATGATTCTGACATCCTATTAAACTTATACGGAAGATATCGTAGGGTTATTTTATCTTATTAATTATGTAGTTTCATTTTAGTTTATCACTCTCACATTTGACTTCAATAAGTCAAGTCTTTTCTACAATCATTAACATCTGATGTTACTTATCAAGTAATAAAATAATTTTATTACTCGGGATCGTAAAAAAGATATTCTATCAAATAGAATACAATATTCTATTAAATAGAATAAATGATAAACTTTCACTTGTATATCCGAGGCGCAAGTACTTTCAATTATATAACCATTATACAAAAGAAATATTCAAATCTCAAACCTTTTAAGATTTTTATTTTCTATTTATACATATCATATACGTGACAGTAGAAACTAATGGAACCTTAATTAAAAGATGAATTAGTGTTACTGGAGCATATCCCCAAGAGTATTGAAACTAATTCGGTAACACTCAATATCAAATGAATAAAATCATATAAGATTCGATTTCTCCCACTGATCAATTCCATCACGATGGAATCGTAGAAGAATAATATTGAGTAAGAATCACATTCATTAAGTAACTTTAGAATTAATTGCCATAAATTCACTTGTTTGATCATATCAAACATCCTTGAACAATTCAAAGACTCACGATGAATTTTAAAATATAGTTTTCAACACTTCAAATAGAATATCTTTGAACCATTCAAAATATTCTATTTGTGTTTCATCAGAAACATATTGAAAATTCTCGAACCATTCAAGACGTTCAATATATATTCTTTTAGAAACATGTAACCAAGTCATGGCAATTCATTAACTACGTTACGAAGTAAAGAAAACTATTCATGGAAATTTATAATTCATTAGATTACATACTTCCAAAGTATTAGTTTAATAAATCTGTGGTCCAATGACGATCATTGGTTAAATGAGGTTTAATTACATCCTGAATTTAATATTCATTAAATGGATAAGGATATATGGTGTGATCTTATATCAGACCATCCTTTACCATACAGAATAAGCATCTAATGTTTATGTGATAAAATCTCATAAAACACTATTCTAAGTTATTTAGTTAACCGAATATTTTTCTTAATGTTTGTCTCTTTATCAATGACACTACTAGTCATATTAAAATATGTAACAATTATTTATAAAGAACAATTAACTATCCAATAGTCATAAGTTCTGATATCAAATATAAAAACAATCATTAAACATTATTTTAAATAACTAGATTGGAGATCTAGTATCCAATACCTACAGTTTGTTGGACAATTATGACCAATAGCATCACTATTTGTAAAAGACATGGTGTTTTTGTACAAATTAACTATGTGACAAAGGAAATTTCTCTTTTATCATTTTGTAATTGGATTACTTGGATATATAAATGATAAAAGTCCATATGATTAGTACCAGATTAATAAGATATGAGACAGTATTAATCCACGAAAGGTTTAATCATTAAATATCCATAGTCGTAGTATTATCGAGACTGGACATCGATAATGCGGAATAGGCTAGTATTACACTTATGCGCGTTATAGAAGCTTAACGACATAATTCTCATATATTTAAGTATTAGATACTTATGTAAGTGTGATAGGAGGTTCTGTTAGCAGTTGGACCGGGAACAGCTTCGCTCTGGATAGACCCCTCGGAATCCCATTGGTAGTATGACTATGTGTCTATGGGAATCCGAATCAGGGTACGTGTATGTGGTCTTAACCTGAGACTTGCATCGCTAATACTTGCGACAATCAGTATACTTTGGTTTTGGTCATCCGGAGCTTTAACAGGTTCTGTGTACGCCTCTTCTGGGTTTACTAAGAATCATAGTGTATCGGGTGTGATGTCAAGATGGAAGTATCACTTCAGTCATATGGAGATGATGATCACATAGGGATACAAAACTAGTACACTTAAATGTTGCAGCTATCGGGATAGTATGACTAGGTCATGATTATCCGATTACAGAGACTAGTTGCTAGTTATCCGATATATGCTTCGTACGGGGCAGACATAATTCTAGCCCCAGGCCTAGCATGTGACATCTGATACTAGATCGTATTACGCAATACTTTGTATACTATGCCTGATACAAATTATATATTCTTCGTTGAATATTTTTCGAGAATTGGGTAGGCACGGTGCTTTGTTATAAGCCAACCATGTCTTGTAAATTGGTGAAAACGTGGTACGCGGTACGCACGTGTCGGATAGTCCGACAACCGCATTTACTACTAACATATCCAGGAATCTCTTAGGTCGCTTCCCAAAGATTCATCGATGACATTTGACTCGAACAGAATTAATCTGGGATTAATTATGAAAGAGAAAATTAATCTGGGATTAATTACGGCAAGAATTAATCTGGGATTAATAATGAAAGAGAAAATTAATCTGGGATTAATTGCGGTAAGAATTAATCTGGGATTAATTCATCTAGAAGAGAGAATGCGATTAATTTGGAATTAATCGGCAAAGTAAATTTAATAGTTAAATTGGATTTTACTATTTAATTTATTTAATTGGGCTAAAATAATATATCGGATATATTAATTGAAATTGGATTTCAATACAGAATTAAAATTAGATTTTGATTCAGCAAACAAATTAATTTGGAATTAATTCGTAAGTGACTTTCGTAATAATTTTGCTAGGCATTATTATTTAATTAAATTGGATTTAATTACGTAGCGACGAAAAAATTCATTTAGTCGAATTAAACGAACCGAGTCCAAAGTGTGTCGTGTAAGCCAACTTAAATTTGGAATTTAAAGTGGTGGGACCCACTTGACTTACATCAACTTATCAAGAGTGTGATGTGAGTGGTTGGCTTACATTTAATGAATTCTTTTTCATTACACCAACTTGGAAGTCAATTTTGGTATTATGTTTTTGGAAAACACAAAATACACTATTCACACTTCTCTCTTTCCTCTCCATCTCACCCTGGCCAAATTCTCCCTCTCTTGTTCTTGAAATTTTGTT
Organism: Zanthoxylum bungeanum; assembly: GCA_019454045.1. NCBI lineage: Eukaryota > Viridiplantae > Streptophyta > Magnoliopsida > Sapindales > Rutaceae > Zanthoxylum > Zanthoxylum bungeanum. The sequence goes on from SKCR01034559.1 coordinate 17,744, forward strand.
GCAAAATTTCATCCAAGCTAGCACTTAAGGAGTCAAAGAAAGGTGATAGGGACCCTTGAGTTTGGAATTCATTTCAAGGGCTTGGAGCTTCTACATCCAAAGAAAAAGTTTTGAACTTCAACCTATCAATGTAAGTTTTTTCTACAAACTTTCTTGATATATTCACACACTAATCAATGTTTAGAGATACTTGGCATGTCTAGGACACTAACAATGGTATCAGAGCCACCTAAACATGATTTTAATTTCTAGGATTCTAAACTTTAATTTGGGAATTTTATGCTTGGAGTGTGAAAATTCGAAATTGGTTGTTTGGTTATGTTTAGATGATGATGAATTGGATTTGTGCATCATTGGAATTTTTAAATTGATTGGATCAAAAATTTCCCCAATTCCTTATCATGTCCGAATGCACCCTAGAAAAATCTCATGGTGATTTTTTGAAATTTGACAATTGGATATGTTAATAAGCATGAAATGAATGTTAATTGTTGATTTAATTGGATTGAAATCAAAATTGAATGTTGTTTCATGTTATTGCCGTGGGATGTAGCATGTTGAAATGAGTTGATTTTGCCTCAATTTTGTGTTGGACATGAATTTGAGAAGTAAACATGATTAATTAGATTAATTGATATTTTGGAAATTTTTAATTAATTAATTTATTGTCGTAATTACACTTTAATTGGATTAATATGTAATTTGGAATAATGTATTAATTTAATTGTTGTATTTGGGCTAATGGGCTTGGTTGGGCCAAGTATAGTTTTGGACTATTGGGTTGGATCCAATTGGGCCTAAAACCATTTCCATAAAGTCCAAATATGACTTTTGGGCCTTTAAAAAATTAATTGGGCCTAATGGGCCTAAATTGATTTTTAGCATAGGGTGATTCCTTTTTGGGCCTTGGAATTTTGGGTTTGATCCATTATGGCCAAAACTCATGCCTAAAGAATTAATTGAAAGCCCATTGGACTTTAATTGAATAGTATTTGATGTTAATTGGGCCTTTGAGACCCATTTAGATTGGATTTGGAATCCAAGTCTAAAAGGCACTATTATAAATGTAATTATTTAATTTAGAATTAAATATGAATTAGTATTGGATACAATTTAAATTGGACTTAAGATTATAGTTCGATATAATTCAAGAATACGTACTTTGAGTATTTATTCTTAAACGAGTTGGACTCGCGCAAATCAAATCGGTGTATGAACATTGGATGGTCATTAATCAAAGATTAATTAATTGGATTAGATTAATTGACAGCATGCTTTGTGTGAATACTTGGATGTATTTGTATGAATAATGTATATCAGATGGATATTAGTTGGGTGGTGGCAATTTTTGAAATTGTTGTAAATTTAGAATTTATTGAATTGGATCTGCGTGTCCAGCCTTTCACCTCCTTATCTTTTTGTATTTCTTTTCTCACCAATTCCCCTCAATGCAAATGAGGTTTCTTTAAGTGTTATGTAATTGGGTTGAAGTATGTAAAGTGCTAACGGGAGAGAGGAAAGAGAGAGATTTGTTCTAAGAACAAATTTGTTATATATCCATCCGCATATCATTATTATTTTAATCGCGCCTTATTATGCTTTTAGAATGCATATTTAAGGGTGTATTATGAGACCTGATCAAAGATAATAAATTGGTTGCCAATTTACGAGAAAAACCCTCATTTTAATATTAAGTGTTTTCCTTCCATAGAGTGGTTCTCTCTCAAGATCCAAGATTGACTTTGATTTGTTGGCCAAAGTCAAGATCATTGTCCATCGCGGATGTGTTTGAACCACGAAAGCTTTGTTATATATCGCATGTCTTGGGCAGATATGACTTGTTGGCCAAAGTCAAGGTCACTTCTGTACATCGACGTGGATTACGAAGCTTTCCCACTGTCAATGGGTCATGCTTAACTGGAATCATTAAGCTTGTTGAGCCAAAGTCAAGGCCTAGTTGATTCAGAGGAAAAGGTTAGGATGATATATTGGATATATGTTTTGGACTTGAAGGTCCACCTACCGGATCTAGGAATTTGATGGGATCCAATTGATCTTAGAGATCTACCTAGTTAAGTTTCATACAGCTTGTTGGCCAAAGACAAGGTTGTGTGTTATTTAACGGGATCCTAGCCCACGAGGAAACTGGGTTTCCCGAGTACTCAACAGAGGGTTAGAGGCTCGCCGAAAAATAGTGGGAGGCCAGTATTAAATTTGTAATTTCGTTTAATACTTGCTAAACGAGCTCTTTTAATTTTATTTATCGTCGTTATAAATATATATCAGTTGGACTAATATCTTTTATTGCTTTCATTGAACAGTTGGACTGTTTTCACACTACTCCACTTGTAGTTGGTTATATAGTTAGACTATAGTAACCATTACATTTTGAGTGTACCCGAAATCATTGATTGGATAGTTGGACTATTACAATCGAGATGGCTGGAAAGATTAGCGTTAGGAACATCGTCATGGGCGATAATGTCTTTAACGACTCTAATTTTCCAGATTGGAAGATGAATCTCAGGATGGTCCTGGGTGTTAGACAATTATGACACATAGCGTCACTTTTTGTAAAAGACATTGTGGTTTTTGTACAAATTAATTATGTAGCAATGGAAATTGCATTTTATCATTTTGTAATTTGATTACTTAAATATATAAATGATAAAAGTCCTTATAATTAGTTCCAGATTATAAGATATGAGACAGTATCAATCCATAAAGGTTTAATCATTAAATATCCCTAGTCGTAGTATTATCGAGACTGGACATCGATAATGCAGAATAGACTAGTATTGCACTTGTGCGTGTTATGGAAGCGTAACATCATAGTTCTCATATATTTGAGTATTGGATACTTATGCAAGTGTGTTAGGAGGGTGTGTTTACCGATGGTACGGAAATAGGTTCGCTCTGGATAGACCCCGCGGAATCCCATTGGTAGTATGACTATGTGTCTATGGGAATCCGCATCAGGGTAGGTGTATTTGGTCTTAACCTGAGACTTGCATCGCTAGTACTTGCGACAATCAATACGCTTTGGTTTTGGTCGTCCAGGACTTTAACAGGTTCTGTGTACGCCTCTTCTGGGTTTATTGAGAATCGTAGTGTATTGGGTGTGATGTCAAGATGAAAGTATCACTTCAGTCATATGGAGATGATGATCACGCAGGGATACAGAATTGGTACTCTAAATGGTTGCAACCACGTGATAATATGACATGGTCATGATTATCCGATTAAAGAGACTAGTTGTTTGTAATCTGATATATGCTTCGTATGGGGCAGACACCATTCTAGCCCCAGGCCTTGCCTGTGACATCCGAACTGGATCGCAATACGCAATACTATATATACTACGCCTGATATAGATTATATATATTCAATTAAGAATATTTATGGTGAATTGGGTAGGTACGATGTTTTGCTAGAAGCCAATCATGTCTCGTAAATCGGTAAAAATATAGTACGAGGTACGTATGTTTTCGGATAGTCCAACGACAGGATTTACTGCTAACATATCCAGGGATCTCTTGGGTCGCTTCCCGAAGATTCACCGATAAAGTATGATTCGAGCATAATTAATCTGGGATTAATTACGGAGAGATTTTATCTAGGATAAAATACTATTTGAAGAGAGAGAACGATTAATTTGGAATTAATCGATAAAATAATATATTCGATATATTAAACGAAATTAGATTTCGACGCGAAATTAAAATTGTATTTTAATTCAGGCAAACGAATTAATTTAGAATTAATTCACGAGCGACGTGAATAGTAATTTTGCTTGGCATAATTATTTAATTAAATTTGATTTAATTACGTCGCAACGAAAATTCGTTAATTCGGAATTAGCGAACCCGAGCCCGGAATGTGTTGCGGGCCCACTCGGATTTTGAATCAAGTGGGCCCACATGTCACATCACTTGTCACTTTAATTACTTTTTGGTGATAGGTTTTGGTGAAGTTAGTGAAGACTTGTTCAACACACTTCTTAAAGTTAATGGCTTGATTGACTAATGCCAAATGTTTGGTATATGAGTATTAGATTTTTGAAATCAAAACTCAAGTCAACACACTCACATCTCTCTCTCACTTTCACGCCCATTTTGGAAACAAAAACTCTCCCCATTTTTCTCTTCTTGGTCGTGAGCTTCAAGGAGGAAATATTGAAGATTTGTTGCAAATCTTCAAGGAATCATCCAAGGTGATAGGGAAACCATCCCAATAGCTTGGAATCAAAGCATAAAGCTTGGAGCTTGGACTTCATCCCCAAAGTTGAGCTTGGCTGAAAACTTGGAGCAAAAAGTTTTGAATTTGACGCATCCTAAATCCGTTCAATGTAAGTATGATTCCGCCATACTTCTTTTTGTATTCACTTTATTTCATTGCTTATATTGATCTTGGAATGTCTTAGAGACCAACAATGGTATCAGAGCCTTGAATAAGCATGAAATTAATTTAGGGTTTATATACTAAAATTGGGTAAATTTGATTTGAGCATGATTTAACCAAATTGTTTATTTGAGCATGCTTGTATATGGATAACTTGGAGTTATATGTGATCAATTTGAAGAAAAATGAATTGGATTAATTTTCCCAATTTTTGCATGATGGCCGAATGTATGATATGCCCTAAAGTCATGGTATTTTTTGTTCTTTTGATCATTGGATGAGTTTAAAGACTTGGGATAAATTGATTAATGATTTAATTGGATTGAAATCGAAATCGGTTTAAAAAACCCTCAAAATGTCGTGACCTAGTAAGCATGGAAATGAGATGATTTTTGTTTCAATAATGTTGGACATGTGTTTAACAAATTAAAGCATGATTAATTAATTAAATTGATATTTTGGAAATGTTAATTTAGATAATTAATTAATGTAATACACTTTAATTAATCAAATTATGAAATTTGGAATTTTAAAATTTAATTAGTTGGGCTTAATTTAGAATTGGGCTTAAAATGTTGTATTTGGGCCTAATGGGCTTGGTTGGGCCAAGTTGGTTTAAGTCAATTGGATTGGATCCAAATTGGGCATAAATCATTCCATTAAGTCCAAATATGACTAATGGGTCTTTTATGTTTAATTGGACCTAATGGGCCTAAATTGGTTTCTTGGCAAATATGGTGATTCCTTGATTGGGCTTTGGTATTTGGGTTTGATCCATATTGACCAAAGTCCATGTCTTAAGAAATTAATTGAAAGCCCATTGGACTTTAATTAAACGACATTGGATGTTAATTGGGCTTTGAACCCATTTAGATTAGATTTGGAATCTAAGTCTTAAAGGCACATTAAGAAGTGTAGTTATTTAATTTGGAATTAAATATAGAATTAATATTGAATACGAATTAAATTAGAATTAAATTGTAGTTCGATATAATTCAAGAATTCGTACTTTGAGTACTTATTCTTAAACGAGTTGGACTCGCGCAAAATCAAATCGTTGTTTGAACATTGGATGATCACTTTATTCAAGATTAATTAATTGGATTAGATTGATTGAATAACATTCTTTGTGTGAATACATGGATGTGTTGAATGAATAATGTATATCGGATGGATATTAGAAGGGAAAGGGCAATTTTGGAAATTGTTGTAAATTTAGAATTTATTAAATTGGACCTGCGTGTCCAGCCTTATCTCTCTCGATTCTTTGTAATTCTCTTCTCACATAATTCCCCTCAATGTTAATGAGGTTTCTTTTATTGTATTATGTAATTGGGTAGAAGTAAGAATAGTGCTAGCCGGGGAGAGGAAATGGAGTGATTTGTTCTAGGAACAATCTGTGAGATATCCATCCGCATATCGTTATTAATTTTTTTTCCGTGCCTTATTATGCTTTTAGAATGCATGCTTAAGGGTGTATGATGAGACCTAACAAAGATAATAAATTGGTTGCCAATTTACGTGAAAAACCATCAATAAATATTAAGTGTTTTCCTTCAATTGAGTGATTCTTACTCAAGATCCAAGATTGACACTGGTTTGTTGGCCAAAGTCAAGACCTTTGTCAATCGCGGATGTGTTTGAATCATTAAGGCTTTGTTCCATATCGTATGTCTTGTCTAAGTTGTGATTTATTGGCCAAAGTCGATATCACTTATTGTCCATCGACATCGATTACGAAGCTTTCCAAAGTCAACGGGTTCCGCTTAACTGGAATCATTAAGCTTGTTGTGCCAAAGCCAAGGCTTAGTTGATTCAGAGGAAAAAGGTTAGGAAAATATATTGGATATATTGGCATATATATTATATATATGTTTTGGACTTGGAGGTCCACCTACCAGATCTAGGAATTGGATGAGATCCAATTGATCTTAGAGATCTACCTAGTTAAATATCATACAGCTTGTTGGCCAAAGTCAAGGTTGTTTGTTATTTAACGGGATCCTAGACCACTAGGAAACTAGGTTTCCCGAGTACTCAACAGAGGGTTAGAGGCCCGCCGAAAAATAGTGGGATGCTAGTATTGAATTTGCAATTTCGTTCAAATACTTAGCTTTACGCGCTTTCAAATATTTCGTCAATTATTTTTCTTAGTTAGACTATTATATTATTATTTTTCTTGTAACAGTTAGACTGTACCCATACATCGTTAATCGAATAGTTGGACTATTACGGTTAAGATGACAGGAAAGTTAAGGATTAAGGATATTGCCATGGGTGTAGGCACTGCATTTTTGCATATAAGTCCCGATGATGAGTCTCATTTAGAGGCACTACTTTTTAAGTCACGGAAGTCACGGGAAACGGACGTCGGAAGGGAAAAGTCAAAAATTGGCATTTTTGTTGGATTTAGTTCGCTTGTTTAGCTTCGGGTTCGCTTGTTGGACTTCCGTTTTAAAACATCCTTGGCCCAAAACCCCCGCAACCACTTAGCCTTGACCCAAGCCCACACACCACCAAGCCACCACAAAACCCAACTGCACGCCCACACCAAACCCACACACGCCCAAGCCCAATAAAACACATCCAAAAATAACAAATCACATATTTAACACATGGTGAAATCTAAAAAATCACATACCTAATTAAAGCAAATCAAATAAATTCAAATATTATCTTCCTAAACAAGCCAAATCACCTCCCTAATTTAAGAAGATTTTTCCTTGTGAAATACTAATTAAAAGATATCCCCTTAATTACACAAATCCATTTCCTATTCAAACAAGGGTAGCCCCCATCCCTTGCCTATAAAAGAAGGATAAACTAACACATTCAAGGCTAGCTCTCTCTCTCATCTCTCATCTTGACAAAACAAAGAAAACAAACTTAAACACTCTTCTACACATTCTCTCTCCAACCTGCAACATCTCGACCGAAACAACTGCCCCTCACCAAATTGCACGTTGAACGTGCATACAGCCCTCACATTAACGAGACACACACACGCACTTGCTGACCAAAAAAATCCAAGACACACCGACACAACCTAGACAAACCGACTCAAACACAAACAAATACATAAAACCTCAGCCCTCCACGTGAAACATCAAGCCACAAACAGATACACAAAACCAAGCTACAAAGACTACTCGGCAATACACACAAAACCATCACAGGCCACACGTCCCCTGCCTATCAATTCACGCCCCTAAAACCTCACAGCAAGCCTCCATTCATGTACCAAGAGCCCCTCACATTGCCTCTTCCCTGACCATCAAAACCGATCTAAAAAATGCACAAAACCCCCCGAATTAACCCAAAACTGCACCTAAAAACAGCCCAAAACTGCACCTAAAAAACTGCCCAAAATAGTCCATATTTCGCCTCAAAAATCACCATAAAAACCACAACCCCAAGCCCTTAAATAACCGCAAAACAGTCCCTTAATACAGTGAAAACAGCGACAAGAAAATACAGTGAAAACATTAGCTAAACGGAGTAAAAAACAACAGTCCAAACAGCAAAACAGCGAGGAAAGAACGTGAACCAGCGAACCAGAAGAGTTGCGGAGTGTTAGCCCTTCCGACGGCCTAGTGACGCACTTCCAAGAGTCGACATAAAAGGTTAGACCGGAGGGCACATTTCTTATTTATTTTCAGTCATCTTTTAATTATTTGTTGAATTTCCTTCGCATGAGAGTCATTGGTTCATGTGTGTTGTGGCCATTGGATGAATAGAAAATGTGTCGTCTCTTATGGTATATCGGATGGAAACCTAGACGTAAATTCCGTAGCCGAATCCGAATGGACGGTAGTGCGGTCTGTACTTGGGAAACAACTCCACATACCACTTGAGCAAACGGCACATCTTTCACTTTATTTTATCTTGTTTGTTTATTATTCGAATTTTATATTCCGTCTTTTACTTTCCACAAGTTACTTGCGTGTGTATTGATGATATAGTGCGCATGGGCTTAGTGTTGGTCTAAAGGTTCTCTATTTGAGGGAATAAAAGTCCAAAAGGCTACCTTTACGACAATAGTTTTCCGTGCCGGACGAAGTGTGTTTGATTGAATGTGAGATATGTTCAATCGAGTATACGAAGTCCTATATTGTTGTCTTTATTTTATATGCATTGTGATGTAATGTGCATGGGCTTAGTATGTCGGTCTAAAGCTTCTCTATTTGAGGGAAGAAAAGTCCAAAAGGCTACCTTTATGACAATACTTTGCCGCGCCGGACGAAGTGTGTTTGATTGATTGTGAGATATGTTTAATCGAGTATACGAAGTCCTATATTGTTGTCTTTACTTTCTATGTATTGTGATGTAATGCGCATGGGCTTAGTATTTTGGTCTAAAGGTTCTCTATTTGAGGGAAGAAAAGTCCAAAAGGCTACATTTACGAAATACTTTGTTGCGCCGGACGAAGTGTGTTTGATTGAATGTGAGATATGTTTAATTGACTATACGAATTCCTATATTGTTGTCTTTACTTTCTATGCATTGTGATGTAATGCGCATGGGCTTAGTATGTTGGTCAAAAGGTTCCCTATTTGAGGGAAGAAAAGTCTAAAAGGCTACATTTACGACAATACTTTGTCGCGCTTTTTATTATTCCATTATTTACTTTTTGTATGTCATCTCCTTGCATAATCATGCATCATATGGCAAGGCACATGGGCAAATCAAGTTGGATTAAAGGTCCTCCATTTCAAGAGATGAAAAGCCTAAGGGCTACCTTTGCCACGATGTTTTGCCGTGCCGGACAAAGCACGTTCGATTGAACGTAAGATACGTTCAATCGGACACTTGAAGTCCTATATAGATGTGGGCATATATTGCATCTCTCTTCTTTCACCTTTATTGCCTATCTTCTTTTGCATCGCATCATGGCACTTTTATTTTAGTGTATAATTGCCTTTTTAATTATCTCTTTACATTATGCACTTAATTGCCTCTCTTTAATATGCATGCTTGTACAATTATTGTTTATTTGCGTCTCTGTGTTTATCAATATCATGTGTTCATGAAATTATATGCTTGCCGTCATTCCAATTTATTTTATTTATGCATGAACTTAGAAGTAGATTATCCTTGGAAATATATGTTGCTTAGGCTTGGTTAGATTATTGCACAAATCCTTTCATTACAAGTGGCATAAGTAAGGGACCATTCTGAACCCAACGGTTTGAGGTCTTCCCTTGCGAGGGGTGAGTGCGGCCTTAAATCATTTTCTCGGTTCACACCAGGTGGCGACTCCATGTTATTTCTCCGGTTTAGTTCCCCCGCGGGCTATTCCGTACTCTCGACCAGGCCTCGAGCCCTGAACAGCGTCTCCGATTTCTGTGTCCTACAGTCTGGCCACTCCACTGGGGATAGAGAATTGGCCCCGAAATAATGTCTTGTAATGATTGTGATTTGTGCTTTAGTTAACCATGTGTACCGTGGGTTGAAAGGGGGTTAATCAAAGGCATTGTTAAGACTAGGTGATGGTTTGCTGTCTTCCTTCATTCACTACCTTTCTACAAGGAAAAGCTGTGAAGGCACCGAGATAATCATTACCCATAGCTTGTTGTGACAGACTAATTTGGAGAGCTAGTTGTTTATTCCTGTCACTAAGGCGATAAGAGCCTAAGAGACTTGGGTATTTAAGAGAGTTCGCTCCACACTCTCTCTAGGTAATCTACAATGGGAAATCCATTTAATAGTTAGTCACACACCATAACTCGTTGGCACGTACCTTAAGGTATAAAAAAGGTGCGCTCACTTGGTCGCTCGAACCTTTGAGTGGGGAGTCCTAGTTGTGGGTAATCCTTCGTCAGCGAGAGCCTTTGTCCGCACTCCCGTAAACCCATATGTGAACCTTAGTTGTAGAACCAGTAGAAATTACCTCCTTATGTTTATGTTTTGGACCACCGTCATTTGGATCCAGTAGGACTTCTTGCCAAGAGATGTGAACTTGTCGGGCCATTTAAACTGGGACGAGTTCATGTCCTTTGACAATTGGGCCAAAAGCTTCTAAAATACCGATGGGCCATTCTATGTTTGGGCCTCTTATCATTTGGAGTCGTTTAGCCATGTTATCGCAAAGTGTAAACTTGTTAGGCCTTTTCAACTGGGACAAGTTCGCACCGCGCAATAGCGTGATTGAATACTTTAAAATGATAATGGGCCAACTAGTATAAAAATTTTAATGGGCTTATATATTACATGCATTGCACGCATACACGCTAACACACGGTTTTAAAAGAGACACCATAGATACCCGTTGGGTTAGGGAAGAGGGGAGACTCATCAAAAGGCCGTCAGCAAATTTGAGTGGATCAGAAAATGAGGTATCTCGCATGGATCAGCTGAAGAATGGTCTCACCAAGGTTACTGAACAATTGCAAGCCTTGACCGCTCATATGGCTGATATGGTTGTGCCCCGTGCTGGGGGAGGCTCTGAGAATGTAAGGCGTGAAGAGCCTCCGAGCAAATTGAGTGAGGATATCCCTGTATTTGATGATGATATGGCTGAGTATGCCGCGGGAAGAATAGCCGGGTCACAGGCCAAATTACAGAAGCTCTGAGATCAGGTAGAATCGGTTACCCGTAAACTGAAGGGTAAACATGAGGACTTTCTAGATTATTAGGCAATTACCTTTGAGGAGCAGCTGTCAGCTCAGTTTAAGATGCCCGACATAGCCAAATTCAATGGGAATGGGGACCCGAGGGTCCATCTCTGACAATATGTCTTAGTAATGAGTTCAGTGGGCCTGTCACAGCGCCAAGTTCAGAAAATGTTTGGGATGTCGCTTGAGGGGGCACCCGTAGTGTGGTATCATAGCCTTGAAAGAAAGATTAAGGAAGATTGGAGGGAACTGGCAGAAACTTTTCTAAAACAATATGTTACGGACCTGGAGATTGATTTGTCACTCCGCGATTTGGAGAACACCAAGCAAAAGCCGGAGGAGAGCTTCAAGGAGTATGTAGACCGTTGGAGGAGCTAGTTTCTAAAGATGCAGACTCGGCCCTCGGAGAAGGACCAAATCAAGATGATTATCAAGGGTATTAAGCCCTCTATTTCTGGCAAATTGAGGATGATGACCTCCATGATTGCAGATTTTTGACAGTTGAGGGAAACTGTCATGGACATTGAAGAGGAATAAGATAAGAACATAAAGTTTTATGGCCAGAATAGAAGGGCTTTTGGGGGGCCTTCTGAAACCAAGCCCGCTACCGCCGAGGTCGCTGCCATCAGAAACAAGCAATTCTCCAACCTTGGTAGACCTTTGTCAAAGGTGTTTGAAAAATTGAAGGGACAAGGACTCTTAAAACCCTTAGAAGGCAAACCACTTCCACACCCTCCACCACCACACCTCAATGTGAACCTTTATTGTCACTTCCACCAGCAACATGGCCATGACACCGATAACTGTACCTGCCTCAGGCATGAAATCCAATACCTTATAGATTCCCATAAAATACCCGACCCAGGAAAAGAACAACCCAACACACACAGAAACCCTCAACCAAACTACCACTCCGTTCCACCACCCACTTACATGATCAACTCCGGCCTACCCGAAAGCTTAGTCCTCCAAGCTCTCAACCACTCAGCTTCTTTCATGGGGATAGAGAATGACAACGGTAGAGAACCATAGGCCAAGGAAGAAGGCAATACTGTGAATGATGAAACTGTTCCTTTTAGTTTATTTGATCCTGCATTTTTAATATAGACATTGATTTTGTCTACTTGTTCGAACCATTTCTTAATGATAATAAAGACGTTCATTTCATTTACTTGCCTGAGTCTCTTCCTTTCAACCTGCAACATGAGTATATTTGACAAAAGCATTCAACTCTGATACTATGATACTCAGCGATATTTAGAACCCGGGGAATTCTTGGAAGAAGCAAGCAGAAAAGACAGGATAGCCATTCGGTAATGGGAAATGGGGCAGTGAGCTGTCAGACTTAGAAGGGAACGAGTTCACCGAGCCAATCAATGTAAACAGATTGAAGTAGTATTTTTCCTGAGGAATAGAAGACCGAGCAGTCGCTAAGGGAATTGGCGGAAGACCTGACCCAACGGGATAGGAAACTCATTCATGCATACATGTAACGTATTTTGCATTCTTTTTTGTGTTTGTTTTTTTTTGGTTTTGTATTCACAAGTTTCAAAGAAGAAAAGAGAAAGCGGCAAAGGAAAGCCAATTAGAAGCAGCAACAATACAGTATCATGGTTTCATAAATGAGTTAGTATCGGTTTCTGGGATGAGTCCCAGGGTTGAGGCCCATATCAGTATAACTTTCAGGAAGGAATTCTAGGGGGCGAAGCCCACATTATCAGCGGTTGAAAAGAAGAATTTTGTGGAGTGAGTGAAAAAAAGGAGTGAGAGAGAGAAGTCTTTGATAGTTAGGCATACGTCCGGTGATGACATTGTTTGTTGTAGGGAGAAACCTTAGAAACGATAAGTGCGAGATGTGCTCTCATCCGTTATTCTTAATGGATTGATCTCAACTAGACTCATGAGCACTTGATTATGGGATCTCAGCAGTAGAAACCTGAGTAGTTGGCGAGATGACTAGTTGAAGAGATGATGGATCAGTGAATGACTGTTTGCCTAGATGTCCATATTGGTTTACTTATGCTACGATATATGATATGGTCGGAAAGAAAGAAAAGGTCTCGGTAATGAAAAGAAAAAGAAAAAATAGACCGCCTATAACCGATAAGCGTGAAGCTACCCATAGACGAGTATTAGGACCACCATGAGGAGAAATGCTGCCTTAAAGGGTAGGTGTGTTGAAAAAGAGAGAAAAGAAAAAAAAACAAAAAAGAAAAAAGAAAGAGAAAGTTCAAAATGAAAAGAAAGAGACAAGAGAAAAAAGAATAAGACCATATCATGTTGAGTATGACGAAGTAATCAAAGAGTGTGATCAAGACATCTAGGTTGGTTAGACCCACTAATCCGATTCTCCGAGACAAAATCATCGAGTTAGCTTACTTAAGGATTAAGCTGCGAAAGAGCCTTGGCACACACACACTAGGAGTCTAGTTTAGATCACTCATTCAGACGAGCGGATTTGAGTGTATTAAGTACTTTGAAGGATCTCTGGTTTCGACGCGAAGCATTTATTGATGGCAAAAATATGTTTAGCTAATTTAGCCGAGAATGGCACTCCGAGAACAGAGCACAGTTCGGGAATGAACAAGCCAGGAATGGCACTCTGAGAATGGAACGCAGTTCGGGAATGAACAAGCCGAGAATGGCACTCCAAGAATGGAACACAGTTCGGGAATGAACAAGCTGAGAATGGCACTCCGAGAATGGAACACAGTTCGGGAATGAACAAGCCGAGGGTGGCACTCCGAGAATGAAGCACAGTTCGGGAATGGACCACCTTACAATAACAGTTCAGGAATGAACAAGCTGGGAATGGCACTCCGAGAATGGAACACAGTTCGGGAATGAACAAGCCGAGAATGGCACTTCGAGAATGGAACACAGTTCGGGAATGAATAAGCTGATAATGGCACTTCGAGAATGGAACACGGTTCAGGAATGAACAAACCGAGAATGGCACTTCGAGAATGGAGCACAGTTCGAGAATGGACCACCTCACAATAACAGTTCGGGAATGAACAAGCCGGGAATGGCACTCCGAGAATGGAACACAGTTCGGTAATGAACAAGCTGGGAATGGCACTCCGAGAATGGAGCATAGTTCGGGAATGAACAAGCCGGGAATGGCACTCCGAGAATGGAGCACAGTTCGGGAATGAACAAGTCGGGAATGGCACTCCGAGAATGAAGCACGGTTCAAGAATGGACTACACCACAATAACGGTTCGAGAATGGACCACCTCTCATCAACTTGGTTCGAGAATGGACCACCTCTCATTAACTCAGTTCGAAGCAACAGGCAAGTCAGATGGAACCTGGCGAGTCAGGTAAGTAAAAATGCATTGCATAAACTTTGATAGGATTGTCATTGTCACACACTTCAAAAGTCCCATCAAAGCAGGGGCGACTATAGGCACTGTATTTTTCCATGTAAGTCCCGATGATGAGTCTCATTTAGAGGCACTACCTTTTAAGTCACGGAAGTCGCGAGAAACGGACGTCGGAAGGGAAAAGTCAGAAATTGGCATTTTTGTTGGATTTAGTTCGCTTGTTTAGCTTCGGGTTCGCTTGTTGGACTTCCGTTTTAAAACATCCTTGGCCCAAAACCCCCCGCAAACCACTTAGCCTTGACCCAAAAGCCCTCGCAAGCCCACACACCACCAAGCCCACCACAAAACCCAACTGCACGCCCACACCAAACCCACACACGCCCAAGCCCAATAAAACACATCCAAAAATAACAAATCACATATTTAACACATGGTGAAATCTAAAAAAATCACATACCTAATTAAAACAAATCAAATAAATTCAAATATATTATCTTCCTAAACAAGCCAAATCACCTCCCTAATTTAAGAAGATTTTTCCTTGTGAAATAAAAATTAAAAGATATCCCCTTAATTACACAAATCCCTTTCTTATTCAAACAATGGTAGCCCCCACCCCTTTGCCTATAAAAAGAAGCATAAACCAACACATTCAAGGCTAGCTCTCTCTCCTATCTCTCATCTTGACAAAACAAAGAAAACAAACATAAACACTCTTCTACACATTCTCTCTCCCACCTGCAACCTCTCGACCGAAACAAATGCCCCTCACCAAACTGCACGTTGAACATGCATGCAGCCCTCACGTTAACGAGACACACACACGCACTTGCCGACCAAAAAAATCCAAGACACACCAACACAACCTAGACAAACCAACTCAAACACAAACAAATACACAAAACCTCAGCCCTACACGTGAACACTCAAGCCGCAAACAGATACAAAAAACCAAGCTACAAAGACTACTCGGTAATACACACAAAACCATCACAGGCCACATGTCCCCTACCTATCAATTCATGCCCCTAAACCCTCACAGCAAGCCTCCATTCACGCACCAAGATCCCCTCACATTGCCTCTTCCCTCACAATCAAAATCGGTCTAAAAACTGCACAAAACAGTCCCCAAATTAACTCAAAACTGCACCTAAAAACTGCACCTAAAAAACAGCCCAAAACAGTCCATATTTCGCCTCAAAAATCACCACAAAAACCACAGCCCCAAACCCTTAAATAACCGCAAAAACAATCCTTTAATAAAGCAAAAACAGCAACCAGAAAATACAGTGAAAATAGTAGAAAAATGGAGTAAAAAATAGCAGTCCAAACAGTGAAACAGCGAGGAAAGAACGTGAACCAGCGAACCAGAAGAGTTACGGAGTGTTAGCCCTTCCGACAGCCTTGTGACGCACTTTCGTTGGTTAATGTGTGTTGTGGCCATTGGATGAATAGAAAATGTGTCATCTCTTATGGTATATCAGATGGAAACCTAGACGTAAATTCCGTAGCCGAATCCGAATGGACGGTAGTGCGGTCTGTACTTGGGAAACAACTCCATGTACCACTTGAGCAAACGGCACATCTTTCACTTTATTTTATCTTGTTTGTTTATTATTCGCATTTTATATTTCGTCTTTTACTTTCCGCACGTTACTTGCTTGTGTATTGATGATATAGCGCATGGGATTAGTATGTTGGTCTAAAGGTTCTCTATTTGAGGGAAGAAAAGTCTAAAAGGCTACCTTTACGACAATATTTTGCCGCGCCGAACGAAGTGTGTTTGATTGAATGTGAGATATGTTCAATCGAGTATACGAAGTCCTATATTGTTGTCTTTATTTTATATGCATTATGATGTAATGCGCATGGGCTTAGTATGTTGGTCTAAAGGTTCTCTATTTGAGGGAAGAAAAGTCCAAAAGGCTACCTTTAGGACAATACTTTGATGCGCCGGACGAAGTGTGTTTGATTGAATGTGAGATATGTTTAATCGAGTATACGAAGTCCTATATTGTTGTCTTTACTTTCTATGCATTGTGATGTAATGCGCATGGGCTTAGTATGTTGGTCTAAAGGTTCTCTATTTGAGGGAAGAAAAGTCCAAAAGGTTACCTTTACGACAATACTTTGCCGCGTCGGATGTACTGTGTTTGATTGAATGTGAGATATGTTTAATCGAGTATACGAAGTCCTATATTGTTGTCTTTACTTTTTATGCATTGTGATGTAATGCGTATGGGCTTAGTATGTTGGTCTAAAGGTTCCCTATTTGAGGGAAGAAAAGTCTAAAAGGCTACATTTAAGACAATACTTTGTCGTGCCTATTATAATTCTGTTATTTATTTTTTGTATGTCATCTCCTTGTATAATCATGCATCATATTGCAAGGCGCATGGGCAAATCAAATTGGATTAAAGGTCCTCCATTTCGAGAGATGAAAAGCCTAAGGGCTACCTTTGCCACGATGTTTTACCGCGCCAGACAAAGCACGTCTGATTGAACATAATATACGTTCAATCGGATACTTGAAGTCATATATAGATGTGGGCATATATTGCATCTCTCTTCTTTCACCTTTATTTCCTATCTTCTTTTGCATCACATCATGCACGTTTATTTTTGTGTATAATTGCCTCTTTAATTATCTATTTACATTATGCACTTAATTGCCTCTCTTTAATATGCATGCTTGTACAATTATTGTTTATTTGCGTCTCTGTGTTTATCAATATCATGTGTTCATGAAATTATATGCTTGTCGTTATTCCAATTTATTTTATTTATGCATGAACTTAGAAGTAGATTATCTTTGGAAATATATGTTGCTTAGGCTTGGTTAGATTATTACACAAATCCTTTCATTACAAGTGGCATAAGTTAAGGGACCATTTTGAACCCAACGGTATGAGGTCTTCCTTTGCAATGGGTGAGTACGGCCTTAAATCATTTTCCCGGTTCACACCGGGTGGCGACTCCATATTATTTCTCCGGTTTAGTTCCCCCACGGGCTATTCCGTACTCCCGACCAGGCCGCGAGCCCGGAACAGCGTCGCCGATTTCTGTGTCCTACAATGGGCTATAATGTCTTTAATGGCACAAACTTTCAAGACTGGGATATGAATCTCAAAATTAATCTGGGATCCGAGAAGTTACTCTACACTATAGAGCGACCTCTTGGGCCTAAGCCCCGACCTGATCAGTTGCTTGAGCTAGAGCTTTGGAAGACTCATAGAGATGACAATGCGACTGCTCAATCAGTAATGTTTGCTGCTATGACTCCGCAATTCCATCATCAAAACAAGGGATTGGATCCCTATGAGATGATGGCGAAGTTGCACGATCTTCACCGATCTAATCTTAGATCGCAAAGATATGAGCTGCAGAAGAAGCTCTTCCGCGCTCGCATGTTAGAGGGTACGTCTGTTGAGCACCATGTGTCACAGATGATTGCTGACATTGAGCAGCTCGGACAGATGGGCATAGTCTTCAAGGCTGAGACTTCAGTAGATTTGATCCTACAGTCTCTTCCCGAAACTTGGAGTGGGTTCATCATGAACTACAACATGTTGAAACAAGACCAAACTCTTGGAGAGTTGATGTCCACTCTCAATGAAGCAGAAAAGGAGCTCCTTAAGAGCAAGAAGCGCGAGGTGCACTTTTCTTCAACATCTCAGACTCCAAGGGCTTGGCCCAAGGCGAGTGGAGGTGTTAAGAAGAAGAATCATAAGAAGAAGGGCAAGGCCAAATCGTTAAAGGGTTCTGGGAAACCTAAGGACAAATCCCAAGATGTTTTTCTGCAGTGCGGCAAGCGGGGTCACTGGAAGCGTGACTGCCACGAGTACAAGGCACATATGAAGGAAATCAAAGCAAGCACCGGCTTCATGTATGTTTGTTATAGAAATAAACATGTCTACTACTAGTTTTAAAAATTGGATTTTTGATTCTGGTTGTGGAACTCATATATGTACTGATGTGCAGGATCTGCAGATTAGCAAGAGACTGGCCTCAGGAGAGATTGACCTCCGCGTTGGAAATGGGACATTGGTCGCCGTTTTGGCCGTTGGCACTTTTGTTTTGGAACTGCCCTCGGGGCATGTACTTAAACTTTCAGACTACTATTATGTACCTAGTTTTACTAGGAATATTATTTCTGTATCTATGTTAGCCCAATATGGGTATAATTTTGTATTTAGAAACACTGGGTGTTTTATGTATAAAAATGATATGGAAATTTGCACTGCTGATGTAAATAATGGTCTATATATTTTGAATATGAATCAATCTCAAACATATTTTGTAACAAACAAAAGGCTTAAAGTAAGTAACAAAGATGAAACTTATATATGGCATTGTCGTCTGGGACACATAAACAAGACAGGTATATCCATACTTTCGAAGAGTGGGTACTTGGACGGATTTGATCCAAATTCATATGACGTCTGTGAATCTTGTTTATTAGGCAAGATGCCTAAATCACCTTTTAGCGGTAAAGGTGCATGTGCCACCGAACTATTAGCCCTCGTTCATAGTGACGTTTGTGGGCCCATGTCTAGCCAGGCTAGAGGTGGATATAAATACTTTGTAACCTTTACGGATGATGCATCGCGTTATGGTTATGTGTATCTTATGAGACATAATTCGGAAACCTTTGAGAAATCCAAAGAGTTTCGACACGAAGTAGAAAAACAGACCGGTAAAAGTATTAAGACATTACGGTCGGACCGTGGTGGTGAATACTTAAGCAATGAGTTTCCTGATTACTTAAAAGAATATGGTATTCTTTCACAGTGTACTCCTCCCGGAACACCGCAATTAAACGGTGTGTCTGAACGGAGAAACCAAACTTTGTTAGACATGGTAAAGTCTATGATGAGTCGCACAGAGCTACCTATTTCCTTCTAGGGATATGCATTGAACAGTGCAATACTTATTTTGAATAAGGTTCCGTCAAAGTCTTTTCAACAGACTCCGTATGAAATATGGACAGGAAAGAAACCGGATTTCTCAATCCTGAAGATTTGGGGTTGCTGGGCATACGTCAAACGTTTGGAAGGTACCAAACTAGAACCCAAAGCGGATAAATGATTATTTGTAGGATATCCTAGGGAAACCAAATGATATTACTTCTATCACCCATAAGAGAACAAAGTATTTGTTGCTCTACATGCGGTTTTCCTTGAGAAGGAATCCTAAATGTAGTGATAAGTGAGAGGAAGGTAGAACTCGATGAAAATCGGAGTGATACTGTTCCTGGCACAGAATTCTTAACAAAACATGAACCGTCCATCAGGGATGAGACTGCACCATAATCTTCGAATACACAAGGACCGCGTAGGTCGGAGAGAGTCAAAAAACAACCTGAAAGGTATGGGTTTCTGATCTCACCTCATGTGGATATTAATCTTATTGAGGAAGACAAGCCAGCTACGTATGAGGAAGCGATACAAGGTATCGACTCCGGTTTATGGCAAGATGCCATGAATTCTAAAATGGATTCCATGTACACCAACCAAGTTTGGGCACTGGTTGATGCACCTGAAGGCGTAAAGCCTATTGGTTGCAAATGGATCTTCAAGAAGAAGACTGACATGGATGGCAATGTACAAATGTACAAAGCTAGGCTTGTAGCGAAAGGGTATCATCAACGACATGGTGTCGATTACGACGAAACTTTTTCACATGTTGCCATGATTAAATCCATTCGGATAATGCTTGCTATTGCTGCATATTTCGATTATGAGATATGGTAGATGGACGTCAAAACCGCTTTCCTTGACAGATCCTTTTAGAGGATGTTTATATGCAACAGTCTGACGGTTTTGTCATACCTAGACTTGCAAACAAGGTTTGTAAGTTAAATCGATCCATTTATGGATTGAAGCAAGCATCGCTTTCTTGGAACCAACGTTTTGATGAGATCATAAAAGAATATGATTTCGTTCAAAACGGGGATGATTCTTGTGTATATAAGAAGGTTAGTGGGAGCACACTGACATTCATTGTCCTTTACGTTGAGGTTGTATTGCTTATTGGCAATGACATTCCCATGTTAACATCGGTGAAAGCTTGGCTTTCATTAAAATTCTCCATGAAGGATCTGGGAGAAGCAGCCTTTATTCTAGGAATAAAGATCTACCGGGATAGATCTAGAAAGCTTCTTGGACTCTCCCAGAGCACGTACATTGACAAAGTGTTGAAGAGACTCAACATGGATCAGTCCAAGAGGGGACTGTTGCCAGTGTCACATGGCATCACTCTATCTAAAGACATGTGTCCTAAAAATCAAGATGAGAGAGACAACATGAGTCGGATACTGTTCGCCTCAGCAGTCGGATCGATCATGTATGCCATGATATGTACGCGACCTGATGTCTCGTATGCTTTGAGCATGCGTAGTCGCTATCAGGCCGATCCAGGTGATGGTCACTGGATGGCGGTTAAGAATATCCTTAAGTATCTTAGATGAACTAAGTATGCTTTCTTAATCTATGGAGATGGAGAACTTAAGGTAACTAGGTTTACCGACGCAAGTTTCCAAAACCGATAAAGACGACTGCAAGTCGCAATCCGGGTACATATTTTGTTTGAATAACGGAGCAGTAAGCTGGAAATCTTCCAAGGAAGAGACTGTTGTCGATTCAACAACAGAAGTGAAGTACATTGCTGCAGCTGAAGCAGCAAAAGAGGCAGTTTGGATCTATAAATTCCTAATTGGATTAGGAGTAGTTCCGTTAGCAGCTGAGCCTGTTCCATTGTATTGTTACAATAACGGGGCTATAGTGCAGGCTAAGGAACCGCGTTCTCATCAATGATCCAAGCATGATCTTCGACGTTTCCATCTGATACGTGAGATCATACTTCGTGGTGATGTGAAGATCAAGAAGGTCACATCAGAGGACAACTTTGTAGATCCGCTGACGAAAGCTATTCCTCAACAAAAGTTGAGCGACATGTACATAGTTCAGGTATTAGATGCTTGAGTGACTGGCTATAGGCCAAGTGGGAGATTGTTAGACAATTATGACCCATAGCGTCACTATTTGTAAAAGACATTGTGGTTTTTGTACAAATTAATTATGTAGCAATGGAAATTGTATTTTATCATTTTGTAATTTGATTACTTAAATATATAAATGGTAAAAGTCCTTATGATTAGTTCCAGATTATAAGATATGAGATAGTATCAATCCATAAAGGTTTAATCATTAATATCCCTAGTCGTAGTATTATTGAGACTGGACATCGATAATGCGGAATAGACTAGTATTGCACTTGTGCGTGTTATGGAAGCGTAACATCATAGTTCTCATATATTTAAGTATTGGATACTTATGCAAGTGTGATAGGAGGTTGTGTTTACCGATGGTACAGAAATAGCTTCGCTCTGGATAGACCCCACAGAATCTCATTGGTAGTATGACTATGTGTCTATGGGAATCCGCATCAGGGTAGGTGTATTCGTCTTAACTTGAGACTTGCATCGCTAGTACTTGCAACAATCAATACGTTTTGGTTTTGGTCGTCCAGGACTTTAACAGGTTCTGTGTATGCCTCTTCTGGGTTTATTGAGAATCGTAGTGTATTGGGTGTGAAGTCAAGACGGAAGTATCACTTCAGTCATATGGAGATGATGATCACGCAGGGATACAAAACTGGTACTCTAAATGGTTGCAACCATTGGGATAATATGACATGGTCATGATTATCTGATTAAAGAGACTAGTTGCTTGTAATCCGATATATGCTTCGTACGGGGCAGACACTATTCCAGCCCTAGGCCTTGCATGTGACATCTGATACTGGATCGAAATACGCAATACTACGTATACTATGCCTGATATAGATTATATATATTCCATTAAGAATATTTCTGGAGAATTGGGTAGGTACGGTGCTTTGCTAGAAGCCAACCATGTCTCGTAAATCGGTAAAAACGTAGTACGAGGTACGTACGTATTCGGATAGTCCGTGTTAGAGTTTACTAAGGTCCCAAGGATCAATAAACAAGCATGAACATGTGTGAATACAATCGAGAAAGTCGCGGAATACTTACATTGATCGGTTGAGCGACGTTTTGACGAACAAAAAATTACATTTTCTGCCTTGTACTGCTCACGGCAGTGAGCTGCAACACCCCACTGGTTTCGGCTTTATAGATCAACTTCGTCAAGCTCCAAGCTTCGTGAAATAATTCCCGGCTCATGGGTGGACTTCCCTATCACCTTCGCATGTCTCTCGGAGTGCTAGCTCTCTAGAAATTTTCCACAAATCTCACCACTTTGCTTCCCTCATTCACGGTTTTTGCAGAAAAACCAGTGAAGGATTTTGGCCCTCCATGGGCGTGAGGAGAAAGAGAGGAAAGAGAGAAAAAGAGTTGAAAATGTGTTAAGTGTAATTGATTTCTAAAATCAATTTAACATATACCAAACATATAATAATAATATATGTCACTCAAGCGTTTAAAAGCTTTTCAACAACTCCCATCAAGTCACATCTATCAATCATGTTGTCAAGTCACATCACTCAAAGTGACAAGTGATTTGACGCTTGAAGAGACTAATGATTTGACGCGTGATTTGACTTAAGTGCCGCACTCGAATTCGAAATGCGAATGCGCTCGCAAACAATCCCGGGCTCGGGTTCGCTAATTCCAAATTAATGAATTTTCCTTTGCGTCGTAATTAAATGATTACGCCTAGCAAAGTCACTATTCACGTCGCTAAAAATTAATTCTAAATTAACTCGTTCGCCCGAATTAAAATCTAATTTCAATTTCGCGTCGAAATCCAATTTCATTTAATATATCAAATATATTAATTTACCGATTAATTCCAAATTAATCGTTCTCTCTCTTTAATGATATTTTATCCCAGATAAAATATCTCCGTAATTAATCCCACATTAATTCTCTCTCTCATCCAATTAATCCCAGATTAATTAAAGTGCGAGTCATACGTCATCGGTGAATCTTTGGGAAGCGACCCATGAGATCCCTGGATATGTTGGCAGTAAATTCGGTCGTCGGACTATCCGAACACGTAAGTACCTCGTACTACGTTTATACCGATTTACAAGACAAGGTTGGCTTCTAGCAAAGAGCCATGCCTACCCAATTCTCCAGAAATATCCTTACAGGAATAAAGGATCTATATCAGGCGTAGTATACGTAGTATTGCGTATTTCTGTCCAGTATCAGATGATCACATGCAAGGTCTGGGGCTGGTACAGTGTCTGCCCCGTACGAAGCATATATGGATGACAAGCAACTAGTCTCTTTAATATCGGATAATCATGAACAAGTAATATTATCCCGACGGTTGCAATCTTTTTAGCGAACCAGTTCTGTATCCCTGCGCGATCATCAACTCCATATGACTGGAGTGACACTTCCGTCTTGACATCACACCCAACACACTACGATTCTCAATATACCCAGCATTGGCGTACACAGAACCTGTTAAAGCCCTGGACGACCGCAATCAAAGTATATTGATTGTCGTAAGTATTAGCGGTGCAAGTCTCAGGTTAAGACCAAATACACCTACCCTGATTTCGGATTTCCATAGACACATAGTCATACTACCAATGGAATTACGAGGGTGTCTATCCAGAGCGAAGCTGTTTCCCATACCATCGGTAAAACACAACCTCCTATTACACTTGCATGAGTATCCTATACCCAAATATATGAGAACTATATCGTTGTGCCCTCACAACGCGCACAAGTGTAATACTAGTCTTTTACGTATTCATCGATGTCCAATCTCGATAATACTCTGACTAGGGATATTTAATGATTTATCATTCGTGGACTGATATTGTCTCATATTATTCTCAATCCAGGAACAAGTCATATGGACCTCTCATCATTTATACATCTAGGTGATCTAATCACAAATGATAAGAGTGCAATCTTTTTTGTCACATAGTTAATCTGTACAACAACACCGTGATCTGTACAAATAGTGACACTATGGGTCATAATTGTCCAACAATCTCCCACTTGGCCTATAGCCAGTCATTCGAGTGTCTTACACCCGAACTATGTACGGTTGGCTCAAATTACTGAGGAAAGTCTTTCATCAGCGGATTTTCATGATTATCGTCTGGTGCGATTTATACGATCATCACATCACCACGATGTATGATCCGAACGAATCAGATGAATATCGAAGTATTTATCTGGATCGTTGATGAGACTATTAATTCTTTAGCCTATGCTCAAGCCTAGCTCACCTGCTAACAGAATTACATCTAATCTAATTAGATTTGTTATGGACCCAAATGGCTTCTATTGCCGCCTCAGCTGCAGCAATTAACCCGCATTCGTTTTTTATTCGGTAACAGTATCTTGCTTGGAAGATTCTGTTATTCAAACTGTATAGTACCGTTTTGTGACTTATAGTCGTCTTTATCGGTTTAGGAAACTTGCTACAGTGATCCTAGTCACTTTAAGTTCTCCATCTCCATAGATTAAGACAACATCTTTAGTTCTCTAAGACACTAAGTATGTTCTTAACTTCAATCCAGTGACTATCACTCGGATTGTCCTATTTGTGAATCCATATGCTCAAAGCGTATGAGACACTAGGTCGCGTATATTTTTCAATGTAGGAGTTCTCGGAGAGTTTTCTGAAAGCCAAGCTTTCGCCGATTTTTATTATGGGAATATCATTTCCAAGAAATGAAATATTATCATTATTTACAGGACAGTTACTGTCAGTACGCTCCCACTAACACTCTTACACAGGATGTTGTAAACATCCTCTGAAAGGTCTCATTTTCAGGAAAGCGATTTTCCCGTTAAGCTGTCATATTAACAGTGGAAACAGGTTAGATGTTAAAAGCTGCGATTTTCCCGTTAAGTTATAGCAAGCATTATCGAAATGGATTAACCGTGGCAACATGTAAAAGGTTGAATCTTAATCAACATAATGTTGATAACGATACATTTCTGCTAAAAGCCTAGCTTTATACGTTGGTATATTGCCTTCCATGTATGTCTTCCTTGAAGACTTATACAGTACCAGTAGGCACAATGCCTTGCGGTACATCAACTAGTGTCCAAACATAGTTGATATACATGGAATCCATTTCGGATTCATGACACTTTGTCATAATAGGGAGTCGATACCTTGTATCACTTCCTCATACGTAGTCAGTTGGTATTCCTCAATAAGATAGACATCTTTATGAGGTGAGATCAGAAACCCATACCCCAGGTGTTTTCTGACTCTCTCCGACTTACGTGGTTCTTTTGTATTCGAAGATTAATGGTATAGTTTCATCCTTGATGAAATATTTATGTTCCATTAAGATTCAGTGCCTTGAATAGTATTACTCTGATTTTCATCGAGTTTTACTATCCTCCCACTTACCACTGCATATCGGTATTCCTCTTAGGAAAACCGCATGGTGAGCAACAATCTCATTGTTCTCTTGTGAGTTGTATAAGTACTATACTTATGTATCCCTAGGATAACCTACAATTGGCACTTATCCAATTTGGGTTTTAGTTTGGTATCATCCAAACATATGCCTAGCATTCCCAAATATTCAGGAACGAGAAACCCGATTTCTTTCCCGTTCATATCTAATATGATGTCTGTCAAACAGATTTTAATGGAACCTTTTTCTAAATAAGTTCTTGCACTGTTAATGTTTATCCGTTGAAGGAAATGGTAGCTCAGAGCAACTCATGATTAATCTTATCATGTCCAAAAAAATTCGGTTTATCCGTTCGGACACACCGTCAAACTGACGTGTTCCGAGAGGAGTCCTCATTTGAAAGAATACTTTACTCTTTCAAGTATATAAGAAACTTATTGCTTAAATATTTTCCATTACGGTCTTACCATGACGGTATAATACTATAGCCGATCTGTTTGTCTATTTCGTGTTGAAAACTTTAAAAGTTTCGGATTTGTGTTCTTCAAAAGAAACACATAACCATAACGCGATGCCACATCCGTAAAGGTCACGAAATATTCATATCCACCTCTAGCCTAGCTAGACTTGGGCCCACTTGCTTCACTATGAACTAGAGCTAACAGATCGGTGGCATTTACACTTTTACCAAGTAAATAGTGTTTTAGGCACTTTGCCCAATAAACTAGATTCGTAGACTTTATTTGAATAGAATCAATTTAGTCTGAGTACCCACTCTTCAAAAGTGTGGATATACGAGTCTTGTTTGATTGTGTCCCAAACAATAATGCCACATAAGTTTCATCTGATCAAATCAGTTTGAGTTATTTGTTTGTCATATTATATGTTTGAGATTTTATTTATATTCAAAATATAGACTCTGTTATTCACATCTAATGTGTTTATCTCAATATCATCTTTATATAATAAAACACTTTAGTGTTCTAGAATATAAAGGTTCACCCGCAGCGAGTTAAACACTGATATAGAAATAATGTTTCTAGTCAAACTAGTTACATTATAACAGTTTCCAAATTTAGGTACACACCCGAAGGTAGTTCCTAAACTTAGGTATCTACGGTCAAAACAGCAACTTTCGTCCCGTTTCCAATTCGCAGATAAATCTCATCTGAAGTCAGTTTCCTGCTCATAGCAGATTCTGAACATTAGTATATATATCACAATAAGTATCTAAAATCCAATTTTAATACTAGTAGTGAATATATTTATGACAAACACATTTGAAGTCAGAGCCTTGCTCGTCTTCAATTCCTTCATGTCTGCTTTGTCCAAACGGCAGTCACGCTTCCGCGATCCCGTTTGCCACAATTTTGGCAGACATTTTGGGATATGTCCTTTATCTTCCCAGAAGATTATAATGATTTTGCCTTTGCCAGTTTTCAACACTCCAGAAGCCTTTGGCCTAGCCTAGGGTTTCTAGAATATCGAAGAAAAGTGCGCCTTGCGCTACTTGCCTAATTGCAAAGTTTGACTTTGTCTCCTTGAGAATAGTAATTAACTCTCCAAGAGTTATTAATTGCAATTTAGTACTTCTAAAATTTAAGGATAGATTCTTTGAAGATCCTTCAATTTCAGTATCATACTTTAAGGATCTAATCCTTAGTTCTGATAAAGAAATTAAGGAGTCAACTGCGACAAGCTTAATAGATTAAGCACTAAAGTTATCATTACATAAATCTTCCAAAGATTTGGTGGTTATTATCTAGGTCCCAAGATCAAACAAGCAATGAAAACAATGTGTGAACACACCAACGGAGATAACGGAATACTCACATCGATCGGTTGAGTCGATTTGGAGATGAATGAAGCCCAAAATGCTCACTGCCAAGGGCGCCAAACTGCACAGTCCACTGCCTCCAAAAGCAGAATTTTGAGTTGAGAAACGGAGCTCCAAGCCTCGTCCGACGGATCCCGGCTCATGGGCGAACCTCCCTACCACCTTCGCAAGACTCGTAAGTGTGCTAGCACTTGATTTCTCACCATGAAAAAACACTCTTGGCTTCCCTTGTTCACGCCATTTTGGCTCAAAACCAGTGAGTTTATTTTGTGTTTTGGCGTGAGGAAGAAGAGAGAAAAGAGAGAGAATAAAGTTGTAATGTTATGGTGAAAAGCTTTTCCAAAAAGCTTTATATATTTTTCCATAAAATATATATTAAAACATTTACCAAATGATTAATTAAAATCAAAAGTAAATATTTCCCTCCAAACACTATTACAACAACTCACATCACTATTCACATGTCACTTTAATAAAGTGACTTGATGTAAGTCTTTCAATCAATCAACTCAATCACATCAATCAATCACATCACTAAAAGTGACATTTGATTTGACGCTTGATGTGACGATTGATTTGACGCTTGATGTGACTTGCGATGCCGCACTTGAATTCGAAATACGAATGCGCTCGCAATCACACTCGGGCTCGGGTTCGCTAATTCCAAATTAACGATTTTTCCGTGGCGTCGTAATTAAATGATTACGCCTAGCGAATTCACTATTCACGTCGCTAACGAATTAATTCTAAATTAATTCGTTCGCCCGAATTAAAATCTAATTTTAATTCTGCGTCGAAATCTAATTTCATTTAATATATCGAATATATAATTTACCGTAATTCCAAATTAATCGTTATCTCTCTCTAGACGATATTTTATCCTAGATAAAATATCTCCGTAATTAATCCTAGATTAATTTTCTCTCTCTTCTATATAATCCCAGATTATTCAAGAGTGCGAGTTGTGCGTCATCGGTGGATTATCGGGAAGCGACCCATGAGATCCCCGGATAAGTTGGCAGTAAATACGGTCGTCGGAGTATCCGAATCACGTACGTACCATGTACTACGTTCTACCAATTTACGAGACAAGGTCGACTCCTAGCAAAGCACCAAGTCTACCCAATTCTCCGGACATATCCATTTAAGAATATTAAGATCTGTATCAAGCGTAGTATACCAATGTATTGTGTGTATCGGCCCAGTATCGGATAGTCACATGCTAGGGCTGGGGCTGGATAAGTGTCTACCCCGTCCGAAGCACATATCGGATGCCTGGTAACATAGTCTCTATAATCGGATATTCATGACCTGGTCATAATATCCCGATTGGTTGCGCAACACTCAAGAGCACTAGTACCGTATCCTGCGTGACATCATCTCCACTATGACTGAAGTGATACTTCTGTCTTGACATCACACCCAATACACTACGACTCTCTGATAAACCCAGAAGTGGTGTACGCAGAACCAGTTAAAGCCCTATACCACCAAGACCAAAGTCTACCGATTATCGCAAGTATTAGCGATGTAAGTCTCAGGTTAAGACTATACACACCTACCTTGATTTCGGCCTCCCATAGACACATAGTCATAATACCAATGGGATTCCGAGGGGTCTATCCAGAGCGAAGCTGTTTCCCGTACCATCGGTGAAACACGACCTCCTATCGCACTTGCATAAGTATCCAATACTTATATATATGAGAACTATACCATTGTGCCCTCACAACGCACACAAGTGCAATACTATCCTATTCCGCATTATCGATGTCCAGTCTCGATAATACTCCGGCTAGGGATATTTAATGATTAATCCTTCGGGGACTGATACTGTCTCATATCATTCTCAGTCCAGGAACTAATCATAGGGACCTCTCTTCATTTATATATCTATGGTGATCTAATCACAAATGATGAGAGTGCAATTTCCTTGTCACATAGTTAATTTGCTACAACAACACAATGATCTGTGCAAATAGTGACGTTATGGGTCATTTTGTCCAACAATCTCCCACTTGGCACATAGCGAGTCACTCAAGTGTCCTACACCCGAACTATGTACGGTTCGCTCAAATTGCTGAGGAAAGATTTTCGTCAGCTGATTTGCTTGATTATCGTCTGACGCGATTTACACGATCATCACATCGCCACGATGTATGATCCGAACGAATCAGATGATATAGAAGTATATATCTGGATCGTCGATGAGACCTTTAATTCCTTAGCCTGTGCTGACGCCTAGCTCAGCTGCTAAAAGAACTATATCTAATCTAATTAGATTTATTTTCGATCCAAATGGCTTCTATTGCTGCCTCAGCTGCAGCAATAATCCGCATTTGTTGTTTATTCGGCAACAGTTATCTTGCTCGGAATATTTCCAGCTCACTGTCCCAGTGTTCAAACTTTATAGTATCTCAGTATTTAATTGTTTGGAAACTTGCAGCGGTGATCCCAGTCACTTCAAGTTGTCCTTCTCCATAGTTTAAGACAACATCTTTAGTTCTCTCAGATACTAACAAATGTTCTTAATGTTCAATCCAGTGACTATCACTTGGATTGACCTGATCGTGACTCCATATGCTCGAAGCGTATGAGACACCCTATCAAGTACATTTAAATGTACAATTTCCAAGAGAGTGTTAACAACTCCCATCTAATCCCAGTAGAGTAGATCTTATTCTTGAATAAAGGTGTTACTCCCCAAAATTCTACGGAGAATTCTATTGAAAGAAATCTATGAAAGCCAAGCTTTCACCAATTGTTTTATGGGAATTTCATTGTCAGTGCCCTCTCTCTAACCTCCTTATATATATACAAGAAATATTTCGTTTTGATCAAATCATAAACCATTATGATTATTTCAAAACGTCAGTTCCAATAACCTTATGCTTGCTTCAATCCAAACATGGATCGAATAACCCGCAAACCTTGTTTGTCGGTTATACAAAATCGTCAGGATATTGTAAGCATCCTCCAAAAGGTGTTTCCTTTTCAGGAAAGCGATTTTGATCTGCAACTGACACATTTCATAAATGAAATATGCAGTATCAACAAGCATCTTCAAAATGGATTTACCATGGCAACAGGTAAAAGGTTGAACCGTTATTATTAACACAATGTTGATAACGATACCTTTCCGTCAAAAGCCCGGCTTTGTACGTTGGTATGTTGCCTTCCATGTATGTCTTCCTTGAAGACGTTTAATGTACCAATAGGCACAATGCCTTGTGTGGTACAACAACTAGTATTCAAAATAGTTGTTATACATGGAATCCATTTCGACTCATGGCAATTTGCCATAATAGGGAGTCGATCCCTCGTATCACTTCCTCAAAACGTAGTCGGTGGATATACCTTCATAAGATTGACATCTTTATGAGGTTAGATCAGAAACCCATACCCTAGGTTGTTTTCTGACTCTATCCGATCTACGAAGTTCTTGTGTATTTGAAGATTAATGGTACAGATTCATCATAGATGAACTATTTATGTTCCATTAAGGACTTCGTGCCTTGAACAGTATTACTCTGATTTTCATCGAGTATCACTATCCTCCCACTGACCACTGCATATCGGTATTCCTCTCAGGAAAAACCGCAGGGTGAGCAACAATCACATTGTTCTCATGTGAGATTTACAAGTACTATACTTAAGGTTTCCCTTAGGATAACCTATATTGGCACTTATCCATTTGGGTCTTTTAGTTTGGTATCATCCAAACGTTATGCCTGGCATACCCAAATTACTAGGAATAAGAACCTCGTTTCTTCCCTGTTCATATCCTATATGACATCTGTCAAACAGATTTATATGGAACCTTATTCTAAATAAGTTTTGCACTGTTAATACATACCTATTGAAGGAAATGTTGGAAATTCTAATCCAATCCCCAAGATCAAAGAGCAACCAAATATAATAAATGAATGAATAATATTGAAGTATGGCGGAATCATACTCACAAAGATCGGAATGCGGATGCGTTGATGAAACGAAAACTTCTCCTTTGTGCAGTGAGGATTTCGGCCAAGGTGAAAAGAGATGCTCCAAGCATGTTTGATCCTTCCAAGCTCAAAGATTAGTTTCCCATAACCCTTTGTATGATCCCTTGATGGTGCTAGCCTTGTGTGTGGTTTTATGTTCCAAACAAACACAATTTCTTCAAGTTTTTGCAACAAAAACTGGAAAATGGAGAGGGCTGTGAAGGTTCACAGTTTCGGTCAAGATGAAAGAGAGAGAGAGTGAGAATTTTGATTTCAAAAATCAATTATATTTGTGTCATAATTATTGTCAAACATATACCAAACCTTTGGTAGGTGTATGACACAAATCCATCACCATTCTTTGCCATTGAGTGTTGTACACACATCACCTAAACCCATCACACAAAAGTGAATTTAATGACAAGTGTGTGATGGTGTTGATGTGACATGTGGGCCCCACTCGATTCCAAAATGCGAGTGGGCCCGCAACACTCCCGGGCTCGGGTTCGATAATTTCGAATTAACGAACTTTCGTCGCGACGTTATTTAAATCGAATTTAATTAAATAATTATGCCTAGCAAAATTACTATTCACGTCGCTAACGAATTAATTCTAAATTAACTCGTTTGCCCGAATCAAAATCTAATTTTAATTCCGCATAGAAATCGAATTTCGTTTAATATATCGAATAATTATTTTAACGATTAATTCTAAATTAATCTTTCTCTCTCTTTGAATAGTACTTTATCCAAGATAAAGTCTCTCCGCAATTAATCCTAGATTAATTAAGTTTGAATCATACGTCATCGGTGATCTTCGGGGGAAGCGACCCCAAGAGACCTCTAGAATGTTGGCAGTAAATCCGGTTGTCGAACTATCCGAACACGTACGTACCAAGTACTACGTTTTTACCGATTTACAAGACAAGGTTAGCCTCTAGCAAAACGTCATGCCTACCCAATTCTCTAGAAATATTCTTACTGGAATATTAGATCTATAACAGGCGTAGTATACCGTAGTATAGTGTATAATGATCCAGTATCGGATGATCACATGTAAGGCCTGGGCTGGAGATGTGTCTGCCCCGTACGAAACATATATAGGACATCAAGCAACTAGTCTCTTTGAATCGGATAATCCTGACCTTGTCATATTATCCCGATGGTTGCAACCTTTATAGAGTACTAGTTCTGTATCCTGCTGCGATCATCATCTCCATATGTCTGAAGTGATACTTCCGTCTTGACATCACACCCAATACACTACGATTCTCGATAAACCTAGAAGAGGTGTACACAGAACCTGTTAAAGCCCTGGACGACCAAAACTAAAGTCTACCGATTGTCGCAAGTACTAGCGATGCAAGTCTCAGGTTAAGATCATATGCACCTACCCTGAAGCGGACTCCCATAGACACGCAGACATACTACCAATGGGATTCCGCGGGGTTATCCAGAGCGAAGCTTGTTTCCGTACCATCGGTAAAACACACCTCCTACCGCACTTGCATAAGTATCTTATACTTAAATATACGAGAACTATGCCGTTGTGCCCTCACAACACGCACAACAGTGCAGTACTAGTCTATTCCGCATTATCGATGTCCATCTCGATAATACTACGACTAGGGATATTTAATGATTAAACCTTATGGATTGATACTGTCTCATATCATCTCAATCCGGAACAATCATAGGGACTTTTACCATATATATCAAAGTAAGTAAATTACAAAACGGTTTTTAAAAGGAAATTTCATTACTACATAGTCAATTTTGTTACAATAATACAATATCATTTACAAAACAGTGACGCTATGGGTCATACATGTTCTAACAGGAAACAGTAGCTCAGAGCGACTCGTGATAAACCTTATCATGTCCAACAAAATTCGGTTTTAGTTCGGACACACCGTCTAATGACGTGTCTCGGGAGGAGTCTTCATATGAAAGAATATCGTACTCTTTCATGTATATATGAAACTTACTGCTTAAGTATTTTCCATTACGGTCTTACCGTGGCGGAATAATACTATAGCCGATCTGTTTATTTACTTCGTGTCGAAACTTTAAAGTTTCCGATTTGTGTTCTTCAAAAGAAACACATAACCATAACGTGATGCCACATCCGTTAAGGTCACGAAATATTCATGTTCACATCTAGTCTAGCTAGATATGGGCCCACTAACTTCACCATGAATAGGGCTAACAGATCGGTGGCCCTTATACTATTACCAAGTAAATAGTATTTTAGGTACTTTACCTAATAAACTAGATTCGCAGACCTTATTTGAATAGTCAAATCAGTCCTAGTACCCACTCTTCAAAAGTGTGGATATACGAGTCTCGTTTAATTGTGTCCTAGACAACAATGCCACAAATAAGTCTCTATTGATCAAATCAATTTGAGCTATTTATTTGTCATTTTATATGTTTGAGATTTTATTTATATTCAAAATATAAATTCTGTTATTACATCTTATGTATTTATCTCAGTATCATCTTTATATAATAAAATACTTAGTGTTTTATAATATAAAGGTTTTATCCGTAACGGAATTAAACACTGATATAGAGATAATGTCTCTAGTCAAACTAGTTACATTATAACAGTTCCTAATTTAAGTACATACCCGAAGGGTAGTTCCTAAACTTAGGTATCTACGGTCGAAACAGCGACTTTCGTCCCGTTCCGATTCGCAGAGAAATCTCGGCT
Source organism: Zanthoxylum bungeanum (assembly GCA_019454045.1). Classification (NCBI taxonomy): domain Eukaryota; kingdom Viridiplantae; phylum Streptophyta; class Magnoliopsida; order Sapindales; family Rutaceae; genus Zanthoxylum; species Zanthoxylum bungeanum. Next base: position 52,015 of record SKCR01034559.1, read on the forward strand.
TGAAGTCAGTATCCAGCTCATAGCGGATTCTGAACATCAATACATATATTTTATGTACCACACTAAGTATTTAAAATCCAATTTCAATACTAGTAGTGATCATAACTTTGACAAATATTTTAAAGTCAGAGCCTCGCCCTTTCTTTAATTCCTTCGTGTCTTCCATATCCAAATGGTAGTCACTTTGGGATATGTCAATTATCATTTCAATATTTCACAAACCTTTGGCCAAGCCTTGGGTTTTAGAATATCGAAATGATGTGCACCTTGTACAACTTGCCCAATTGCAAACTTTGACTTTTCTCCACTAGAATAGTCAATAATTCTCCAAGAATTATAAATTGCAATTTTAATACCTTTTAAATCTAAAGATAATTTATTGACAAGTATATTAATTAAGCACTAAAGTCATCATCACATAAATCTTCCAAAGATTTATGCTCTACTTATTTGCTTAATTATGGCCTAGATATAACAAGTTATTTTATCCAATAAAGTAAAACCTATTATGAATTCCCAATGAAAATTAAATCATTTAAAACATTTAATCCAAGGATTATATATTTTAAATATTCAACTTTCAATTCTTTCTTGATTTCAATAGTCCAACTATTTAATCAATTTTAATAAAGGTACTATTATTATAATGATTACAATAATCCAATTATTTAATCAACTATAATTTTAATTCAATTATATTGATTACTATAATCCAATTATAAAATCAACTATATATTGAATGAGTTTGTATATAGTCCAACTATATATATTTTTAAAACAACATAAAATATTAGTCCAACTAATACTTTTGATTAATATGACGAGTAAAATATAGATGAGCGCGTTTAGCGAGTATTCGAACGAATGTTGCAAATTCAATATTTGCCTCCCACTATTTTTCGTCGAGCCTCTAACCCTCTGTCGAGTACTCGGGAAACCGTGTTTCCTAGTGGGCTAGGATCCCGTTAAATATCACACAATCTTGACTTTGGCCAACAAATTGTATGATAATTAACTAGGTAGATCTCGAAGATCAATTGGATCTCATCCAACTCCTAGATCCAGTAGGTGGACATCCAAGTCCCAACATATATCTTATATATGCCTATACATCGAATGTATACCCTAACCTTTTTCCTCTGAATCAAAAGGCCTTGGCTTTGGCACAACAAACTAGTGATCCCAGTCAAGCGCGGACCCATTGACATGGAAGCTTCGTAATCAATGTCAATGGACAAGAAGTGGTCTTGACTTTGGCCAACAAACTACAACTTGGACACGACACCGATATGGAACAAAGCCTCGTGATTAAAACACATCTTCGACGGACAATGGCTTGACTTTGGCCAACAACCCCTGCCAATCTCGGATCTTGAGCAAGAATCACTCAATGGAAGGAAAATAAACGCTTGATATTTAACGAGGGTTTTTCGCGTGCAAATTGGCTACCAATTTAATTATCTTTGTTAAGGTCTCATCATCATACACCCTTAAACATGCATTCTAAAACATAATAAAGCGAGTATGAAAATAAATAATAATGATATGCGGATGGATACTTAACACATTGATCCTAGATCAAATCTCTCCCTTTCTCACTCAAGCTAGCACTAGTATTACTTCTACCCGTTACACTACACTTCTAAAGAAACCTCATTTACATTTAGGGGAATAGGTGAGGTGAGAAGAGATACAAATAGAATGAAGGTGATAAGGCTGGACACGCAGGTCCAATTTAATAAATCGAATTTATTACAACAATTTCTAAAATTGCCCACCCATCTAATATCCATCTGATATACATTATTCATTCAACACAACCACGTATTCACACACATAAGCATGCTATCAATCAATCTAATCAAATTAATTAATCTGATAATTAAGTGATCATCCAATGTTCAAACAACGATTTGATTTTGTTCGAGTCAAACTCGTTTTTGCGAATAAGTACTCAAAGTACGAATTCTTGAATTAAATTAAACTACATCATTAAATCAAATTTAACATGTACTTAATACTAATTCACTATTCAATTCCAAATTAAACATTACACTTTATTTAATAAACCTTTTACGATTTAAATTCCAAATTTAATCGTAACGCGTCTCAAAGACCTATTAACGTCCAACGTCAATTCAATTAAAGTCCAATGGGCTTTTAATTGATTTCTTAAGGCGTGGACTTTGGGTCAACTCGGGTCAACCGATAACCAAAGTCCAATCCGGGATTTACCCCATAAGCCCATAAATCAATCTTGGCCCATTAGGCCCAATTGAACTTTAAAGGTTCATTAGTCGCATTTGGGCTTTATGGTTAAGGTTTTGGGCCCAATTGGATCCAATCCATTTGGCCTAAACCCAACTTGATAAAATCAAGCCCAATAGGCCCAAATACAACATTAGAAGCCCAAATCCAATTTAAGCCTAAATAATTAAATTTCATGAATCCAATTCCGCAATTTAATTACCTAAAGTGCATTAATATGATTAATCAACTAAATCAACATTTCCAAAACTCCATATTAGTCCAATTAATCATGCTCATTATCATTATCATATGTCCAACACATAAATGAAAAAATCAAACCCATTACATGCTTAAAGGTCTCGGCCAATGGAGGGATTTCACATCCGATTTGGTTTCAATCCAATCAAATCCACAATCGACATTAAATCAACATCCTAATGATTCCATACACATCCAATGTTCATAAAATCAAAAATCCAAGACATTAGGGCATTATACCATTCGGCCAAGTGAAGCAAATTGGGGATTTTTGTTCAATTCAAAATTCAATCTAATTGACTTCAAATTAACATCATCCAACATCATTACAACTCATCCAATGAACCAAAATGAAAAAAAAATCCAAATTTCCAAAAAATGACTATCACATTCGGCCAAGATATAATTTTTGGGGAAAATTGTTCTAAACATTTTTTCTTGAAATTGATCAAATCAATCTTCAATATTACATATACTAAGCATGCTCAATCATCCAATTTAATCAATCATGCTCAAATACAAAATACCCAATTTTAAGCCCTACATTTTTCATGCTTGAACCTAAGCTCTTGATGCCATTGGTGGTTATTATCTAGGTCCAAGATCAAACAAGCAATGAAAACAATGTGTGAACACACCAACGGAGATAGCGGAATACTCACATCGATCGGTTGAGTCGATTTGGAGACGAATGAAGCCCAAAATGCTCACTGCCAAGGGCGCCAAACTGCACAGTCAACTGCCTCCAAAAACAGAATTTTGAGTTGAGAAACGGAGCTCTAAGCCTCGTCCGACGGATCCCGGCTCATGGGCGAACCTCCCTACCACTTCGCAACTCGTAAGTGTGCTAGCATTTGATTTCTCACCATGAAAAACCACTCTTGGCTTCCCTTGTTCACGCCATTTTGGCTCAAAACCAGTGAGTTTATTTTGTGTTTTGGCGTGAGGAAGAAGAGAGAAAAGAGAGAGAAGAAAGTTGTAATGTTATGGTGAAAAGCTTTTCCAAAAAGCTTTATATATTTTTCCATAAAATATATATTAAAACATTTACCAAATGATTAATTAAAATCAAAAGTAAATATTTCCCTCCAAACACTATTACAACACTCACATCACTATTCACATGTCACTTTAATAAAGTGACTTGATGTAAGTCTTTAAATCAATCAACTCAATCACATCAATCAATCACATCACTCAAAGTGACATTTGATTTGACGCTTGATGTGACGATTGATTTGACGCTTGATGTGACTTGTGATGCCGCACTTGAATTCGAAATACGAATGCGCTCGCAATCACACTTGGGCTCGGGTTCGCTAATTCCAAATTAACGATTTTTCCGTCGCGTCGTAATTAAATGATTACGCCTAGCGAATTCACTATTTATGTCGCTAACGAATTAATTCTAAATTAATTCGTTCGCCCGAATTAAAATCTAATTTTAATTCCGCGTCGAAATCTAATTTCATTTAATATATCGAATATATTAATTTACCGATTAATTCTAAATTAATCGTTATCTCTCTCTAGACGATATTTTATCCTAGATAAAATATCTCCGTAATTAATCCTAGATTAATTTTCTCTCTCTTCTATATAATCCCAGATTATTCAAGAGTGCGAGTTGTGCGTCATCGGTGGATTATCGGGAAGCGACCCATGAGATCCCCGGATAAGTTGGCAGTAAATATGGTCGTCGGAGTATCTGAATCACGTACGTACCATGTACTACGTTCTACCGATTTACGAGACAAGGTCGACTCCTAGCAAAGCACCAAGTCTACCCAATTCTCCGGACATATCCATTTAAGAATATTAAGATCTGTATCAAGCGTAGTATACCAATGTATTGTGTGTATCGGACCAGTATCGGATAGTCACGTGCTAGGGCTGGGGCTGGATAAGTGTCTACCCCGTCCGAAACACATATCGGATGCCTGGTAACATAGTCTCTATAATCGGATATTCATGACCTGGTCACAATATCCCGATTGGTTGCGCAACACTCAAGAGCACTAGTACCGTATCCTGCGTGACATCATCTCCACTATGACTGAAGTGATACTTCCGTCTTGATCATCACCCAATACACTACGACTCTCTGATAAACCCAGAAGTGGTTACGCAGAACCGGTTAAAGCCCTGTACCACCAAGACCAAAGTCTACCGATTATCGCAAGTATTAGCGATGCAAGTCTCAGGTTAAGACTATACACACCTACCTTGATTTCGGCCTCCCATAGACACATAGTCATAATACCAATGGGATTCCGAGGGGTCTATCCAGAGCGACTGTTTCCCGTACCATCGTTGAAACACGACCTCCTATCGCACTTGCATAAGTATCCAATACTTATATATATGAGAACTATGCCGTTGTGCCCTCACAACGCACACAAGTGCAATACTAGCCTATTCCACATTATCGATGTCCAGTCTCGATAATACTCCGGCTAGGGATATTTAATGATTAATCCTTCGGGGACTGATACTGTCTCATATCATTCTCAGTCCAGGAACTAATCATAGGGACCTCTCTTCATTTATATAACTATGGTGATCTAATCACAAATGATGAGAGTGCAATTTCCTTGTCACATAGTTAATTTGCTACAACAACACAATGATCTGTGCAAATAGTGACGCTATGGGTCATTTTGTCCAACAAGATTATGCTCTACTATTTGCTTAACTCCGGCCTTAGGCATAATACATTATTTTATCAAATAAAGTAACTTATTAGTTTCCAGGACCATCCTGAAATTGTTCCCATTTGAAAATTAAACCATTTAAATACATTTTCCCTAGGATTATGTTTTAAATGTCAATCTTTCAATTTTATCTTGATTTTAATAGTCCAACTATTTAATCAATGATTTTAGGTACTATTTATTATAATGATTACAATAGTCCAACTATTTAATCAACTATAATTTAATAGATTAAAATCAATTATATTGATTACTATAATCCAATTATAAAATCAACTATAAATGAATAGTTTGAATATAGTCCAACTATTTATTAAAAAACAACATTTAAATATTAGTCCAACTAACATTTAATTTATTGACGACGAATGATATTTGTTTGAGCGCGTATGGCAAGTAATTAAACAAATATTACAAATTCAATTCTTGCCTCCCACTATTTTTCGGCGAGCCTCTAACCCTCTGTCGAGTACTCGGGAAACCGTGTTTCCTAGTGGGCTAGGATCCCGTTAAATATCACACAATCTTGACTTTGGCCAAAAAATTGTATGATAATTAACTAGGTAGATCTCTAAGATCGATTGGATCCAATCCAATTCCTAGATCCGGTAGGGGGACATCCAAGTCCGAAACATTTATCTTATATATGCTAATACATCCAATGTATTACCTAACATTTTTCCTCTGAATCAACTAAGCCTTGGCTTTGGCACAACAAACTTAGTGATCCCAGTTAAGCGCGACCCATTGACCATGGAAAGCTTCGTAATCAATGTCGATGGACAAGAAGTGGTTTTGACTTTGGCCAACAAACCACAACTTGGACAAGACACTGACATGGAACAAAGCTCTCGTGATTCAAACACATCATCGACGGACAAAGGCCTTGACTTTGGCCAACAAGCCAATGCCAGTCTCGGATCTTGAGTGAGAATCACTCAATGGAAGGAAAGACGCTTAATATTTGTGAGGGTTTTTCGAGTGCAAATTAGCAACCAATTTATTATCTTTGTTAAGGTCTCATCATCATACACCCTTAAACATGCATTCTAAACACATAATAAAGTGCATATGAAAAATAATAATGATATGCGGATGGATACTTTACACATTGATCCTAGATCAAATCTCTCTCTTTCTCTCTCCCGCTAGCACATGTATTTACTTCTACCCGTTACACTACACTTCTAAAGAAACCTCATTTACATTGAGGGGAATAGGTGAGAAGAGAATACAAAGAATAATAAGGTAATAAGGCTGGACACGCAGGTCCAATTAATAAATCAAATTTATTACAACAATTTCTAAAATTTTCCCACCCATCTAATATCCATCTGATATACATTATTCATGCATCACAACCATGTATTCACACAAGCATGTTATCAATCAATCTAATCAAATTAATTAATCTGATAATTAGTGATCATCCAATATTCAAACAACGATTTGATTTTGCTCGAGTCAAACTCGTTTTGCGAATAAGTACTCAAAGTAAGAATTCTCGAATTAAATTAAACTACAAAATAAATCCAATTCAATTTATATTTAATACTAATTCACCATTTAATTCCAAATTAAATATTACACTTTATTAACGAACTTTTACGACTTAAATTCCAATTTAATCGTTACGGGTATCAAAGCCCGATTAACGTCCAACGTCAATTTAATTAAATTCCAATGGGCTTTTAATTAATTTCTTAAGGCGTGGACTTTTGGTCAACTCGGGTCAAACCGATAACCAAAGTCCAATCCTGGAATTACCCCATAAGCCTAGAAATCAATTTTGGCCATTAGGCCCAATTAAACTTTAAAGGTCCATTAGTCGCATTTGGGCTTTATGGATGTGGTTTTGGGCCCAATTGGATCCAACCAATTTTTCCTAAACCCAACTTAGTACAACCAAGCCCAATAACAACATTCAAGCCCAATTTCCAAAATTAGCCCAAATAATTAAATTCCAAAAATCCAATTTTCCCAATTTAATTACACAAAAGTGTATAACACAATTAATCACCCAAATCAATATTTCCAAAACATTAATTAGCCTAATTAATCATGCTTAATTACATCAATTAGTGTCCAACACATTTTGATCAAAAATCAAACCCAATTCATGCTTTACTACTCTCGGCAATAAGGGGTAATTTTTGTCCGATTCGGTTTCAATCCAATTAAATCCACAATCGACATTAAATCATCATTCCCAATTGATTCAAGTCATCCAATGATCAAAAATCAAAAATCACCAAGACATTTTAGGGCTCTACCATTCGGCCAACACAAAAAATTGGGGAAATTTGTTCCAAACACAATTTCAACAAATTGATCCAATCAATCCTCAATTAAAACACATTTAAACATACTAATTCATCCAATTTTATTATACATGCTCAAAATCAAGTTTACCCAAATTTTAAGCCCTAAACTTTTTCATGCTTTTCCTTGTTCTGATACCATTGTTGGAGTTTACTAAGGTCCCAAGGATCAATAAACAAGCATGAACATGTGTGAATACAATCGAGAAAGTCATGGAATACTTACATCGATCGGTTGAGCGACGCTTTGACGAACAAAAAATTCCATTTTCTGCCTTGTACTGCTCACGGCAATGAGCTGCAACACCCCACTAGTTTCGGCTTTGTGGATCAACTTCGTCAAGCTCCAAGCTTCGTGAAATAATTCCCGGCTCATGGGTGGACTTCCCTATCACCTTCGCATGTCTCTCGGAGTGCTACATCTCTAGAAATTTGCCACAAATCTCACCACTTTGCTTCCCTCATTCACGGTTTTTGCAGAAAAACCAGTGAAGGATTTTGGCCCTCCATGGGCGTGAGGAGAAGAGAGGAAAGAGAGAAAAAGAGTTGAAAATATGTTAAGTGTAATTGATTTCTAAAATCAATTTAACATATACCAAACATATAATAATAATATATGTCACTCAAGCGTTTAAAAGCTTTTCAACAACTCTCATCAAGTCACATCTATCAATCATGTTGTCAAGTCACATCACTCAAAGTGACAAGTGATTTGACGCTTGATGCGACTAATGATTTGACGCTTGATTTAACTTACGTGCCGCACTCGAATTCGAAATGTGAATGCGCTCGCAAACATTCCCGGGCTCGGGTTCACTAATTCCAAATTAACGAATTTTCCTTTGCGTCGTAATTAAATGATTACGCCTAGCAAAGTCACTATTCACATCGCTAACGAATTAATTCTAAATTAACTCGTTCGCCCGAATTAAAATCTAATTTCAATTTCGCGTCGAAATCCAATATCAAATATATTAATTTACCGATTAATTCCAAATTAATCGTTCTCTCTCTTTAATGATATTTTATCCCAGATAAAATATCTCCGCAATTAATCCCAGATTAATTTTATATCTCATCCATTAATCCCAGATTAATTAAAGTGCGAGTCATACGTCATCGGTGAATCTTTGGGAAGCAACCCATGAGATCCCCGGATATGGTGGCAGTAAATTCGGTCGTCGGACTATCCGAACATGTAAGTACCTCGTACTACGTTTATATCGATTTAGAAGACAAGGATGGCTTCTAGCAAAGCGCCATGCCTACCCAATTCTCCAGAAATATCCTTATAGGAATAAATGATCTATATCAGGCGTAGTATACATAGTATTGCGTATTTCTGTCCAGTATCGGATGATCACATGCAAGGCCTGGGGCTGGTACATTGTCTGCCCCGTACGAAGCATATATCGGATGATAAGAAACTAGTCTATTTAATATCGGATAATCATGACCAAGTCATATTATCCCGACGGTTGCAACCTTTTTAGAGAACCAGTTCTGCATCCCTGCGCGATCATCAACTCCATATGACTGGAGTGACACTTCCGTCTTGACATCACACCCAACACACTACAATTCTCAATATACCCAGCATTGGCATACACAGAACCTGTTAAAGCCCTGCAACCAAAGTATATTGATTGTCGTAAGTATTAGCGGTGTAAGTCTCAAGTTAAGACCAAATACACCTACCCTGATTTCAGATTTCCATAGACACATAGTCATACTACCAATGGAATTTCGAGGGGGTCTATCCAGAGCGAAGCTATTTCCCGTACCATCGGTAAAACACAACCTCCTATTACACTTGCATGAGTATCCTATACCCAAATATATGAGAACTATATCGTTGTGCCCTCACAACGCGCACAAGTGTAATACTAGTCTCTTACGTATTCATCGATGTCCAATCTCGATAATACTCTGACTAGTGATATTTAATGATTTATCCTTCGTGGACTGATACTGTCTCATATCATTCTCAATCCAGGAACAAATCATAGGGACCTCTCATCATTTATACATCTAGGTGATCTAATCACAAATGATAAGAGTGCAATCTCCTTTGTCACATAGTTAATTTGTACAACAACACTGTGATCTGTACAAATATTGACGCTATGGGTCATAATTGTCCAACAGTCCGACGACCGGATTTACTGCCAATATATCCAGGGATCTCTTGGGTCGCTTCCTGAAGATTCACCGATGAATTATATATTCAAAATACTATTTGAAAAAAGAGAACGATTAATTTGGATTAATCGATAAAATAATATATTCGATATATTAAACAAAATTAGATTTCGACACGAATTAAAATTGGATTTTAATTCGGGCAAACGAATTAATTTATTATTAATTCGCGAGCGACGTGAATAATAATTTTGCTTGGCATAATTATTTAATTAAATTTGATTTAATTACATTGCAAACGGAAAATTCGTTAATTCGGAATTAGCGAACCCAAGCCCGGAATGTGTTGCGGGCCCACTCGGATTTTGAATCAAGTGGGCCCACATGTCACATCACTTGTCACATCACTTGTCACTTTAATTACTTTTTGGTGATGGGTTTTGGTGAAGTTAGTGAAGACTCGTTCAACACACTTCCTAAAGTTGATTGCTTGATTGACTAATACCAAATGTTTGGTATATGATTATTAGATTTTTGAAATCAAAACTCAAGTCAACACACTCACATCTCTCTCTCACTTTCACGCCCATTTTGGAAACAAAAACTCTCCCCATTTTCTCTTCTTGGTCGTGAGCTTCAAGGAGGAAATATTGAAGATTTGTTGCAAATCTTCAAGAGCTAGCACTCAAAGGAATAATCCAAGGTGATAGGGAAACCATCCCAATAGCTTGGAATCAAAGCATAAAGCTTGGAGCTTGGACTTCATCCCCAGAGTTGAGCTTGGCCGAAAACTTGGAGCAAAAAGTTTTGAATTTGACGCATCCTAAATCCGTTCAATGTAAGTTTGATTCCGCCATACTTATTTTTGTATTCACTTTATTTCATTGCTTATATTGATCTTGGAATGTCTTAGAGACCAACACTGGGAGCCGAGAAGTTACTCTATGTCATAGAGAAACCTCTCGGGCCTAAGCCCAGAGTTGAACAAATAGTAGAGCATGAGCTTTGGATGACTCATCGTGATGATAAATTTAGTGCTCAATCTGTCATGCTTGCCGCAATGACTCCTCAATTTCATCGTCAGAATAAAGGATTGGATCCTTATAGTATGATGTTGAAATTGATGGATCTTCACAAATCTAACCTTAGATCTCAGAAGTACGAATTGCAAAAGAAGCTCTTTCGCTCGCGTATGTCAGAGGGTACATCTGTCGAGCACTATGTGTCACAGATGATTACTGACATCGAATAACTAGGTCAGCTGGGCATAACCTTCGAGGCCGAGACTTCCATAGATTTGATCTTACAGTCTCTGCCCGATTGCTGGGGCGGGTTTGTCATGAACTACAATATGATGAACCAAGAGAAAAATCTTGGAGAGTTAATGGCAATGCTGAAAGAAGCAGAGCAAGTGCTTCTAAAGGGCAAGAAGCGCAAGGCGCACCTTACTTCGACATCCCATAAGGCCAAGGCTTGGCCGAAGGCTTCTGGGGGTGTGAAGAAAAGGAAGAAAAATAGTGGGGCCAAATCATCAAAGTCTTCTAGAAAGACTAAGGACATATCGCAAGACGTCTGCCTATATTGTAGCAAAAGGGGTCACTGGAAGCGTGACTGCCGTGAGTACAAGGCGGAGTTGAAGGAAGTGAAGACGGGCAAGGCTCCGGCTTCAGGTATGTTTGTTATAAACAAGTCCACTACTAGTTTTAAAAATTGGATTTTTGATTATGGATGTGGTACTCACATATATGCTGGTGTGCAGGATCTGCTGATTAGCAGGAGACTGGCTTCAGGAGAGATCGACCTACGAGTCGGAAACGGGACGAGAGTCATTATTTTGGCCGTTGGGACCTATATTTTGTATCTGCCATTGGGGCATGTAATTAAATTAGGTGACTGTTATTTTGTGCCTATTTGACTAGGAACATCATCTCTGTATCTTGTTTAACCCGATGCGGGTATACCTTTGTATTTCGGAACACTGGGTGTTTTGTATATAAATATGGCATTTTGATATACAAAGATGTTAATAATAGTCCTTATATTTTGAATATAACTAAATCTCAAACATATAACATGACAAACAAAAGGCTCAAATTGAGTAACACGGATGAAACCTATATGTGGCATTGTTGTCTAGGACACATGAACAAGACTCGTATATCCACACTTTTGAAGAATGTATATTTGGACGGATTTGATCCTAATTTTTATGACGTCTGCGAATCTTATTTATTAGGCAAAATACTTAAAATGCCTTTTAGCGGTAAAGGTGTACGTGCCATCGAGCTGTTAGCCATCAATCATAGTGAATTATACGGGCCCAAGTCTAGCTAGGATAGAGGTGGTTATGAATACTGTTGGACAATTATGACCCATAGTGTCACTATTTGTACAGATCATGGTGTTGTTGTACAAATTAACTATGTAACAAGGGGATTGCTCTCTTATCATTTGTGATTAGATCACCTTAGATATATAAATGATAGGAGGTCCCTATGATTAGTTCCTGGATTGAGAATGATATGAGACAGTATCAGTCCACGAAGGATTAATCATTAAATATCCCTAGTCAGAATATTATCGAGATTGGACATCGGTAATGCGTAAAAGACTAGTATTGCACTTGTGCACGTTGTGAGGGCATAACACGTATAGTTCTCATATATTTAAGTATTGGATACTTATGCAAGTGCGGTAGGAGGTTGGTGTTTCACGATGGTATGGGAAACAGCTTCGCTCTGGATAGACCCCCTCGGAATCCCATTGGTAGTATGACTATGTGTCTATGGGAGTCCGACATCAGGGTAGGTGTATTTGGTCTTAACCTGAGACTTGCCCGCTAATACTTACGACAATCAATATACTTTAGTTGCAGTCGTCCAGGGCTTTAACAGGTTCTGCGTACGACAATGCTGGGTATGTTGAGAATCGTAGAGTATTGGGTGTGATGTCAAGACGGAAGTATCACTCCAGTCATAGTGAAGATGATGTCACGTAGGATACGAGACTGGTGCTCTTATATGCTGCAGCTATCGGGATATTATGACTAGGTCATGTATATCCGATTAAAGAGACTAGTTACCAGACATCCGACATGTGCTTCGTACGAGGCAGACACAATTCCAGCCCCAGGCCTAGCACGTGGCAGTCCGATACTGGATCGATATGCACGATACTATGTATGCTACGCCTGATACAGATCTTTATATTCCTATAAGAATATTTCCGGAGAATTGGGTAGGCATGGCGCTTTGCTAGATGCAAACCTTGTCTTGTGAATCGGTAAAATGTAGTACTTGGTACGTACGTATTCGGATAGTCTGATGACCGTATTTACTGCCAACATATCCGGAGATCTCATGGGTCGCTCCCCGAGGATTCACCGATGATGTATGACTCGCACTTTGATTAATCTGGGATTAATTAGAAGAGAGAGAGAGAACTAATCTGGGGTTAATTCGATGAGAAGAAAATTAATCTGGGATTAATTACGGAGATATTTTATCTGGGATAAAATATCGTTTAAAAAGAGAGAAAGATTAATTTGGAATTAATCGGTAAAATTAATATATTCGATATATTAATCGAAATTAGATTTCGACGCGGAATTGAAATTGGATTTTAATTCGGGCGAACGAATTAATTTAGAATTATTCGTTAGCGACGTGAAAAGTGATTTCGCTAGGCGTAATTATTTAATTACGACGCAACGAAAAATTCATTAATTCGGAATTAGCGAAACCAAGCCCGAGAGTGGTTGCGAGCGCATTCGCATTTCGAATTCGAGTGCGGCTCGCAAGTCACATCAAGCATCAAATCGATAGTCACATCAATTGTCAAATCACTTGTCACTTTGAGTGATGTGACATGACATGTTGTCACTTTAATAAAGTGACTTGATGTGAAAAGTAAAAGTGATGGGTAAAAGGTGAAAAGCATTGATTGATTTTTACTTTTTTGACTTTTTGTTTTTGAAAAAGTATTGTATATATGTTTTTTTTATTTTGGAAAATAATATAATAACATATATTACAATTTTTCTCTCCCCTCACTTTAAGAAATTCGGTTCTCTCTCTCCATTTTGCTAGGGTTTCACATTTTTCTTGAAACCAACTCTCCTCCTCTCTCTTGTTCATGGCTTCAAGCCATTTTCTTCATTTCTTCTTCTCCAATCTAGGCTTGGGCGTGAGAAGCATGAAGATAGAAAGTGCTAGCACACACATGGGTTTATACAAAGGTGATAGGGTAGTGAACTTGTGAGCTTGGAATCCTTTTTGAACCTTGAAGCTTGGAGCTTCCATGGAGTCAGCCATGGCCGAAAATTAGAGGAATTTCACAGCCCAAAACCGAGCATTACAGCAGTCCAAGGAGGCCAAAACCGAGCTTCAACAAGGAGGAAGAAGTGGCTTGTTCTTCCTAGCATCAAACCATTCAATGTGAGTTATGTTTCCGCCTTACTCCTTTGATGTATTCATGCGTTTTATGCTTGACTTTGATGATTCTTAGGACCTTATAAGAACTTAACAATGGTATCTATGAGCTTACATCAAGCATGAAACTTTAGGGTTTTAAAATTGGGTAAACTCAATTTGAGCATCAAATGGTTAAATTGTTTATTATAGTATGCTTGAATGAGGTTGAATTGATGTTGTGCATGATCAATTTCATGAAATTTGGTTGGATCCATTTTTCCCCAAAATTTTGGGAATGGCCGAATTTAGAACCCTAAATTGTCTTCGAATAATTTTGTTCTTTTATCATTATATGACTTAAAACAATAGGGTAATGTTGTATTGAAGTTTAATTGGATTGAATTTTGATTTGGAACATTTTTCCCAAATTAAAGTAGGCTTGGCCGAATTCAATTGGATATGAAATTCATTGTGTTTTTTTTTGTATTTTGATTCATTGGATGAGTTTAATTGATTTGGGAAATGATGATTGTGGATTCAATTTGATTGAAACCGAATCAGATTGAAAAACCCCTAATTGCTGAGACTTTAAGCATGTAAATTGGGTTTGATTTTGATAGAATTATGTTGGACACTATTTAATGTTAAAGTGCATGATTAATTAGGCTAATTGATGTTTTAGAAATGTTAATTGGATAATTAATTGTGTATTACACTTAGGCTAATTAATTATGGAATTTGGAATTTTATAAGTTAATTAATTGGGCTTGTTTTTGGAAATTGGGCCTAATAGGTTGTAATTGGGCTTTTGGACTTGGTTGTACCAAGTTAGGTTTAGGCCAATTTGGTTGGATCCAATTGGGCCTAAAACCGCATCCATAAAGTCCAATTATGACTTAATGGACCTTTATTATTTAATTTGGCCTAATGGGCCAAAATTAATTTAAAGGCTTATGGGGTAACTCCCGGATTGGATTTTGGTTATTCGGTTTGACCCGAGTTGACCAAAAGTCCACGCCTTAAGAAATTAATTAAAAGCCCATTAGACTTTAATTAAATAAACATTAGATGTTAATCGGGCTTGAGACCCGTAACGATTGAATTTGGAATTTAAATTGTATAGGTTCTTTAATAAAAGTGTAATATTTAATTTGGAATTAAATAGTGAATTAGAATTAAATGCGTATTAAATTGGACTTAATTATGTAGTTTAATTTAATTCGAGAATTCGTACTTTGAGTACTTATTCGCAAAACGAGTTTGACTCGAGCAAAAATCAAATCGTTGTTTGAACATTGGATGATCACTATTTATCAAATTAATTAATTTGATTAGATTGATTGATAACATGCTTGTATGAATACATGGTTGCGATGCATGAATAATGTATATCGGATGGATATTAGATGGGTGGGGAAATTTTAGAAATTGTTGTAATAAATTTGATTTATTAATTGGACCTGCGTGTCCAGCCTTATCACCTTTATATTCTTTGTATTCTCTTCTCACATATTCCCCTCAATGTAAATGAGGTTTCTTTAGAAGTGTAGTGTAACGGGTATAAGTAAATACATGTGCTAGCTTTGGAGAGAGAAAATGAGAGATTTGATCTAGGATCAATGTAAAGTATCCATCCGCATATCATTATTATTTTATTTCATACTCGCTTTATTATGTGTTTAGAATGCATGTTTAAGGGTGTATGATGATGAGACCTTAATAAAAATAATAAATTGGTAGCCAATTTGCACGCGAAAAACCCTCATATAATATCATGCGTTTTTCCTTCTATTGAGTGATTCTTACTCAAGATCCGAGACTGGCATTGGGTTGTTGGCCAAAGTCAAGCCCTTTGTCCGTCAAAGATGTGTTTGAATCACGAGAGTTTTGTTCCATATCGGTGTCTTGTCCAAGTTGTGGTTTGTTGGCCAAAGTCAAGACCACTTCTTGTCCATCGACATTGATTACGAAGCTTTCCATGGTCAATGGGTCGCGCTTGACTAGAATCATTAAGTTTATTGTGCCAAAGCCAAGGCTTAATGGTTTAGAGGAAAAAGGTTAGGTAATACATTGGATGTATTGGCATATATTAGATATATGTTAAGGATTTGGATATCCGCCTACTGGATCTAGGAATTGGATTGGATCCAATTGATCTTTGAGATCTACCTAGTTAAATATCATATACTTTGAGCATGTGTAGTCACTATCAGGCCGATCTAGGTGATGGTCACTAAATGGCAGTTAAGAATATCCTTAAGTATCTTAGACGAACTTAGGATGCTTTTTTAATCTATGGAGATGGAGAACTTGAGGTAACTGGGTATACCGACGCAAGTTTCCAAACCGATAAAGACGATTGTAAGTCACAATCCGGGTACATATTTTGTTTGAATAACGGAGCAGTAAGCTGGAAATCTCCCAAGCAAGAGACTGTTGCCGATTCAACAACAGAAGCGGAGTACATTGCTACAGCTGAAGCAGTAAAAGAGGCAGTTTGGATCCATAAATTCCTAATTGGATTAGGAGTAGTTCCGTTAGCAGCTGAGCCTGTTCCATTGTATTGTGACAATAATGGGGCTATAGCGCAGGCTAAGGAACCGCGGTCTCATCAATGATCCATGCATGTTCTTCGAAGTTTCCATCTTATTCGTGAGATCATACATCGTGGCGATGTGAAGATCGAGAAGGTCGTATCAGAGGACAACATTGCAGATCCGCTGACGAAAGCTATTCCTCAGAAAACGTTTGAGCGACATGTACATAGTTCAGGTATTAGATGCTTGAGTGACTGGCTATAGGCCAAGTGGGAGATTATTGAACAATTATGACCCATAGCGTCACTATTTGTAAGAGACATTGTGGTTTTTGTACAAATTAACTATTTGACAATGGAAATTGCATTTTATCATTTTGTAATTTGATTACTTTAATATATAAATGATAAAAGTCTTTATGATTAGTTCCGGATTATTAGATATGAGACAATATCAATCCATAAAGGTTTAATGATTAAATATCCCTAGTCGTAGTATTATCGAGACTGGACATCGATAATGCAGAATAGACTAGTATTGCACTTGTGCGTGTTATGGAAGCGTAACAGCATAGTTCTCAAATATTTAAGTATTTGATACTTATGCAAGTGAGATAGGAGGTTGTGTTTACCGATGGTACGGAAACAGATTCGCTCTGGATAGACCCTGCGGAATCCCATTGGTAGTATGACTATGTGTCTATGGGAATCCGCATCAGTGTAGGTGTATTTGGTATTAACCTGAGACTTGCATCGCTAGTACTTGCGACAATCAATACGCTTTGGTTTTGGTCATCCAGGACTTTAACAGGTTTTGTGTACGCCTCTTCTAGGTTTATTGAGAATCGTAGTGTATTGGGTGTGATGTCAAGATGGAAGTATCACTTCAGTCATATGGAGATGATAATCACGCATGGATACAGAACTGGTACTCTAATTGGTTCCAACCATCGGGATAATATTGTTGGACAAAATGACCCATAGCGTCACTATTTGCACAGATCATTGTGTTGTTGTAGCAAATTAACTATGTGACAAGGAAATTGCACTCTCATCATTTGTGATTAGATCACCATAGATATATAAATGAAGAGAGGTCCCTGTGATTAGTTCCTGGACTGAGAATGATATGAGACAGTATCAGTCCCCGAAGGATTAATCATTAAATATCCCTAGCCGGAGTATTATCGAGACTGGACATCGATAATGTGGAATAGGCTAGTATTGCACTTGTGTGCGTTGTGAGGGCACAACGGCATAGTTCTCATATATATAAGTATCGGATACTTATGCAAGTGCGATAGGAGGTCGTGTTTCACCGATGGTACGGGAAACAGCTTCGCTCTGGATAGACCCCTCGGAATCCCATTGGTATTATGACTATGTGTCTATGGGAGGCCGAAATCAAGGTAGGTGTGTATAGTCTTAACCTGAGACTTACATCGCTAATACTTACGATAATCGATAGACTTTGGTCTTGGTGGTACAGGGCTTTAACCGGTTCTGCGTACACCACTTCTGGGTTTATCAGAGAGTCGTAGTGTATTGGGTGTGATGTCAAGACGGAAGTATCACTTCAGTCATAGTGGAGATGATGTCACGCAGGATACGGTACTAGTGCTCTTGAGTGTTGCGCAACCAATCGGGATATTGTGACCAGGTCATGAATATCCGATTATAGAGACTATGTTACCAGACATCCGACATGTGCTTCGGACGGGGCAGACACTTATCCAGCCCCAGCCCTAGCACGTGACTATCCGATACTGGGCCGATATACACAATACAATTGGTATACTAAGCTTGATACAGATCTTAAATATTCTTATAAGAATATGTCCGGAGAATTGGGAAGACTTGGTGCTTTGCTAGAAGCCAACCTTGTCTAGTAAATCGGTAAAACGTAGTACTTGGTACTCACGTGTTCGGATAGTCCGATGACCGATTTGACTGCCAACATATCCGGGGATCTCATGGGTCGCTTCCCAAAGATTCACCGATGACGTATGACTCGCACTTTTATTAATCTGGGATTAATATGATGAGATAGAAAATTAATCTGGGATTAATTACGGAGATATTTTATCTGGGATAAAATATCAATTTAAAGAGAGAGAATGATTAATTTGGAATTAATCGATTAATTAATATATTTGATATATTAAACGAAATTGGATTTTGACGCGGAATTAAAATTAGATTTTAATTCGGGCGAGCGGAATAATTTAGAATTAATTCGTTAGCGACGTGAATAGTGATTTCGCTAGGCGTAATCATTTAATTACGACGCGACGGAAAATTCGTTAATTTAGAATTAGCGAATCCGAGCCCGAGATTATTTGCGAGCGCATTCGCATTTCGAATTTGAGTGCGGCACGCAAGTCAAATCAAGCGTCAAATCATTAGTCGCATCAAGCGTCAAATCACTTGTCACTTTGAGTGATGTGACTTGACAACTTGATTGAGTTGACTTGATGTGATGAGTGATGTGTGTGGTTGGCAATTAAAGCCAAATGTGTGTGTAATGAATTTCAAATGAAATTCATGTGTATTAGATACACAAATTACACACACAAAACGTAAGACACACTTTCCCCCCTCTCTCTCCTCTTCTTCTTCCTCTCATCACTCACGCCATTTCTGTTCTGGTTTTTCTGGGTACTGCCGTGAACAAAATGGAGGGAAGCAGTGCGTTTTGTGGCAAAACAAGAGTGCTAGCACACTCCGAGATCAATGCGAAGGTGATAGGGAAGTATACCCATGAGCCGGGAACCAAAATGATGAAGCTTGGAGCTTCATATCTTGAAGATAAGGGGCGCAAATCACTGTTCACAGCAGCCCACTGCAGTGCAGTCCACCAGTGAGCAGATTTCGTTTTTGTTGCCTAAATCGTCGCTCAACCGCTCGATGTAAGTATTCAGCAACTTCCGTCGTTGTATTCACTTGTGTTTCATGCTTGAGTTTTGATCTTGGGACCTATAGAAACTCCAACAAATATGACAAGGTCATTATTATCCGATTAAAAAGACTAGATGCTAGTGACCCGATATATGCTTCGTACGGGGCAGACACTATTCCAGCCTCAAGCCTTGCATGTGACCATCTGATACTAGATCGCAATACTCAATACTACGTATACTACACCTGACATAGATTATATATTCCTTTAAGAATATTTCTGGAGAATTGGGTAGGCACGGTGCTTTGCTAGAAGCCAATCATGTCTCGTAAATCGGTAAAAACGCAGTACGAGGTACGTACGTGTTCGGATAGTCCAACGACCGGATTTACTGCCAACATATCCAGGGATCTCATGGGTCGCTTCCCGAAGATTCACCGATGACATATGATTCGAACATAATTAATCTAGGATTAATTTCGGAGAGATTTTATCCAGGATAAAATAATATTTGAAGAGAGAGAACGATTAATTTGGAATTAATCGATAAAATAATATATTCGATATATTAAAAGAAATTAGATTTCGATGCGGAATTAAAATTGGATTTTAATTCAAGCAAACGAATTAATTTAGAATTAATTCACGAGTGATGTGAATAGTAATTTTGCTAGGCATAATTATTTAATTAAATTTGATTTAATTACGTCGCAACGGAAAAATCGTTAATTCGGAATTAGCAAACCCGAGCCCGGGATATGTTACGGGCTGACTCGGAATTTGAATCAAGTGGGGCCCATATGTCACATCACAAGTCACATCGCTTGTCACTTTAGTTAACTTTATGGTGATGGGTTTTGGTGGGTTAATGAATACTTGTTCAACACACAAAGTGATAAGTTGATTGACTATATACCAACTTTGTTATATCATTATTTTAATTTTTGAATTTGAAATACAAGTCAAAAAAAATCACTTTACTTTATCTCTCTCATCATTCACGGTTTTGAACCAATTTTACTCTCTCCCAATTTTTCTTCTTTGGCCGAAATAAGGAGGCAGAAGAAGAAGATTTTGTTGCAAAATTTTCTAGTTGCTAGCACATTCAAAGAATCATATAAGGTGATAGGGAAACCAATCCTAAAGCTTGGAATCTTTTCAAAGCTTGGAGCTTGTTCATCTACTTCAAAGAAGAAGCTTGGAGACTTCTCAAAGGCAAAAAGTTTTGTGATCAACACCTCCAAAATCCAATCAAAGTGAGTATTATTCCGCAAATTCTTCTTTGAGTATTCACATGTTTCATTGCTTAAATGATCCTGGGACATCTTAGAAACCCAACATGCCGTGGATCCAATCTTGTCCTAAAAGCATGTTATACGTGGTTGGTCTGTCTATAACAAAAAATATCGTCGTCTTAGTGGTACTTCACACCTGTAAGTCTAATGGGACGACTCATTTAGCTGTTGTTGCTCCCCTATTGAATCTCATGAGCACTACTTCCGTAGGGATAAGATCGTCCTCTGACTTCGCTAATCGTCCCAACATCCTAACCGGGATAGCATTAATGGTTGCCCCGTTATCGATCAACACCTTGGTGATTGGTATTCCATTTTCCTTTGTCTTTACATACAGCAGTCGGAGATGCTTTGTCATTTGCTATGGTGGTTTTGGAAACGTCACTTTCCCTGATATTCCTATTTCCATTCCTTGTCCATTGCTTGCATTCTCTCGAGGTCAGCCTTCCTCTTCGTCCCATCCGGAAGGTGGCAACGTGACTGGTCCATTGTGGGATACATCATTGGTGAGCATCCTCTGTTTCTCTGCTCTGGTTACGATCCGTTTTATTTTGGGCTTTCCGTATATTACGAGATACGGGGATCGTCCCAAGTCTTCTCCCAGTGTCCCCACGGGTGGATTTTCGGCTTCGTATAACTCATTGAGAAGCCGATTCTGTGTCGTCCCCCTTCTTCGTGCTTCAGTTCTTATATCTATTTCTTCCTCTACATCTGTCAGCTCTTCATCTGAGACTCTCATGCCGTCAATGGTAAGTGTTGCAAATTCTGTCTCATCGCCGTCGTAGAGATCTTCACTCCTTCTAGAGGTCTCATTATTATCTCATCTAAACTTTTCAGACAGAATGTAATGATTAGCCATAACCTGTGGCATGCTTCCAAACTGAATAACGATGGGCGGTTCTTCATCGTCTGTCTCATCATGCTTCTTTCGTCGGTCAAATTTGGTTTGCTCTTCATAACGTAGGTCGATTCTCTCTTTGCCACCGCCATCCTTGACATCTGCAACTAGCTTTATTTTCATATTGGCGTCAGTTTGAAGATCATGGTTTCGTTCTCCATAGCTAGAAGTAGCTTTCACCTCACACCGCTGGCGCATCATACGGCCATAATTCATTTGATGTCGTCTCAACTGCGTCCTTGTCATTTCGTCCACAAGAGGATAGCTCATCCCTATTTGATGGTACGAATGCCACACATTGGGCTGATGAATCCTCGGCCTGAACATCCTGATATTCTGGATGAAGTTTGAGTGTTCTCCATATAACCTTGGTACGAAGTTTTTTGGCTGCCATGCTACTGGCTCCCTTTTCGGTGGCCTCCTTTCATAAGTCTCTTCCAGTTCTTTCATCCATTCTATACTATTTTGGCCACGAACACACAAATTTTGTGGAATCTTTCCTCCTTGGTGTGATTTTATCCTCTCAAAAGCGCTAGGGCGTTGATCGTTCTGATCTTCATCCAGGACCAGTTTAAATTTTGGAAAATTCATCTTTGTGAGGTCAAAATTGATCATATTCAACTCCAATGATTTAGGGAACGGGTTGTCATCCACTGCCAACTTTTTTTTGAACATTATTCGTCCAGATTCTATGGCGTCCTGTAACACATTCCGAAAAATAAGACAACTGTTAGTTGAGTGAGACCATGCATTATGCCACTTACAATATTTTTTGCCACTAACTTGCTCGGGGCTTGGCAATTTGTGGCGGTCACTCAACTTAATTTGTTTATCCTTATATAATTGATCGAATATGTCATCGACTTTAGTGATGTCAAAAGAAAAATTCCTACTTTTTTTTTCATTTTCTATCTCTGGGCGTGATTCGACCCACGTCTTACAGACATATGGTTTTCCCTTAAATTCGGCTAGGCATAAGTCAGCCGATTCAACATTCATTTCGGTTATCTCATAGTTTGCATTCCTATAATAAGTTCATTTACTAGCATTCTTTATTTGCTTTTCCTCCCTCAATAATCGTTCATATCGCACCACGCTAGTGGTGAGTTGGAGGAGGTCCCAAAACTCTCGATCTTCAAATTTCTTTTTCAAGTCAAAATTAAGACAACTTTGAGCGATTTTCACGAATTCCTTTTCTGGCAAAGGTATGTAACATCGGCCTCGGGCCGCTTTAAATCTTTGTAAGAACGTTTCGACCCATTCTTCTGGCAACTACCTCAAATTCGCCAAATCGACCAGATTCACTTTAGATTCGGTTTTATAGAACTGCACATGGAACAACTGCTCCATTTGGTGCTAGTTCTCTACCGAATTGGGCGGCAGGCTGATATACCAGGAAAAAGCTATTTCTGACAACGAGACATGGAATAATCTTAGTTTATGGAAATCATTCGTCTCCCCACACTGAAAAGTAAATCGCCCTATATGTTCTATGGTGGAAACTTCCCCAAATCCCGTGAACAAAGAAAACTCTGGTATTTTGTAGTTCATGGGCCATGGATACGCTAAATCAACCCAGTCCGGATACGAATTTCGATATCTTCGCCGAATTGGCCTCACCCCTAAACCGAATTGATTTTGGAGAATCTCAGTCATTTGTTCCCTCAATAGATCATTGCCATTGAATGGCACCCCTACAGGCGGTGGTTGTGGCCCCCTTACAAATGGGACATGGTCTTGACCCTATCCTTGTAAACCTTGGGGCAGCATTACTTCATGTTGTATCACATTCGGCCCTAGGTGTGGGCCAAGACCACCAGGATTTGTCCCTCCTCGGGGTATTGTTGGGGCAGTAGTCCCTTGTGGAGGAGGAACATTACTTGGCCCAGCCTACTGATTACTTTATGTAGAATGAGGTGTAATCCACTGTGGGATTGTCCCCTCGTTTACACATTTAGCCATTAGCTCATTTAATGAACTCAGGTGTTTGGCCATATTTTCGTAATGTGAATTACTAGTCGAAACAAACTTATCTATGACATGAGTTTTTTGAAGCCTAACTTGTTCGACAACGTCCTGGGTGAATTTGCCGAACAAGGCGCGCATCACGTTAGGGTTGAACTCTCGTATAGTGTCATAACGACTTGTTTCTGCTAGACCCTCAAAATGGCCACAATCGTTGGAACGTGAGGCTGGTTAGTTTGCTCCAATCCTCTTTCCTCTGTACTTGAACCAGTCTTTGTATTCTTTTTCGGAGGCATCTTCACTTCTTGCACCAAATTCTCCCACTGTGATCGCCAAAATCTGTTTGCATAATTTTTGTCAATACGTGTGTACGGTTCAAACCTCCTGAGACAGTCCCAGAAAGGGGTGATTGATTCCAAGAAAATGCCTCTAAGGGGCGCAAGCACACGAATTATAGTTCTATTGATTGCAAAGCTAAGAAATTAAACTAATTGCTCATTCTGAGTCTTCATTTTTTCCTCCTCTGCTTCTTTCTACACTTGGGCCTTTTATAGTGCATGACTCTGCTAGACGTTAGTGCAGTTCCGTTGTCTTCTTCCCACTAAGCCCCCATGTTCTCTGTGTATATGCAACTGTTGGATCGTGCATGTAACCGTTGGGTAACTTACTAAATCGTGGGGGTTGCCACCAGTTTGCGTATATGACACGTCGATTGTATCTCATAACTAACCAACCATTTTGGAATTGCCTCTACTTCTTCCTTCATGATTATTCGCATATTCCTTGGATCCTCCTTAATTAAGTCTTCCTTGGCCGAACCCTTATTCGTCCTGACGTCATCCTTTTCGTCCTTAGATATGTCATTCCTTTTCATCCTTCCTCGTCCCATTTGTCCTAGGGAGATTTATTTCTGTTAACACCAACCAATTCTCTGTTTAAGTTAACTCAACATATTTAACAACTTACCTTCTTGATCGGTTGTAAGAGAAGAAGAAATCACCGCAGGGTAAGTTTTTTTATCTCTAAAAAAGCATACTTTAATCCTTCAAGCAAAGTCTTTAATTCCAATTTGGGTGATTTCTCATTTTTCTCGTCTTCAAGTGTTACTAGTTCCTCAAAATTTTGCTTCTCTCCATCGTTTTCCAATACATGTGTAGAATCAAGTAAAAAATCATTAGGAATATCTGAATTTAATTGCATAGTTGATTTAGGAAAAATAGTTGTACAAATTTCCATAGGATCAGATAAACTCCCCAGAATATATTCTTCCACAATTAGTTCAATTCCTCATCGTATGGTTGTTTACACATGTTGAAAACATTAAGCTTCAACATCATATTGCCAAAAACAAATTCATGATTCCATTCCTGTAATTTATTAAGGCATTAGCTGTTACTAAAAATGGACGATCAAGTATTACAGGAATTGGCTTGTAACTGTCTACTATAATTTGTGTTTCCAAGACAATAAAGTCTACATGATATATGAATTTATCGACTTGTAATAACACATCTTCCACAATTCATTTTGGTATCTTGACTGATATATCAACTAGTAAAAGAGTAGTTGAAGTTGGTTTTAACTCACCAATATTAAGTTATTGGTAAACCGAAAATGGAAACAAATCGACACTACCTCCAAGATCAAGCAAATCATGTTCAATTTTTTTTTATTTCCAATAATACATGAAATAGTTGGACAACCAGAGCCTTTATATTTTAATGCATTATTGGTTGAGAGAATGGAACTTATTTGTTTGATGGCATCTAACAAAAAAAAATGACCTTCACATGTTTGAATATTTCATATATCTCTGAGGAATGGTTCAATTTTTTATTTTCAATGCTTGAGGAAATAGAAGTGCATATGAAAAATAAATATCATCAACGATAGGTAATGATTCATCAACCCCTTTATTACCCTCAGAAGTTGAATCTTCACGAGATTCAAGAACAGGTCTTTGGATGACCTTACCACTACAAAGAGTAATAACATATTTGACTTGGTCTATGTGTTGACTACTAGAACTACCCACTTTAGGGTTTTGATGACTCTTGGGGTTTGGTTGTGGTTGTGCATGAAATTTTCCTTTCTTATTAATGGTCAAAACAGATGTGATTTTGGAAAAAATATCTTTCAAATTAATCAATATTTGCACATTTTGGTTATTGTTGGCTTCATATTTCTCAATGAATGCATGCATGGTATCCTCAAGGATTTTTCTAAGCGTTGGGACATATGGTGCATAATTCTGGAAATTTTGAAAATTCTGGTGTACCTGAGGATGTTGTTGCGATGGTTGTGCTTGGTTATCATTCCTCCAATTGAAGTTTGGATGGTTTCTCCAACCAGAATTGAAGGTTTGGGATTATGGGTTTGGATTTGGTCTCTTAAAGGTGTTTAGGGAACTGACTTGGTCATGGAGACATTCTTGCAGGGCTGGCAAGGTTGGGAAAACTTGTGTAACATGTTCATTTGAATTACAGGTTTGACATGTGACTTCTGGAATTGACTTGACATGATCACTCTTCCTCATTTCTAATGCCTCCACTTTTTTAGCTAGAGATGCATATTTAATAAAAAGGTCATGGTCTTCCCTAAGGTTAAACATACCTCTACGAGATGAATGTGGTTTTATAGACGACTCGTAAGTGTCAACTGTGTCTCAGTATTGTGCATTCTTCCCGATGTGTTCTAGGTATTCCAGTGCATCTTCGGCTTTTGTCCCTAAACTCACCATTACACATTATTTCCACTATTTATTTCTAAACTCACCATTACACATCATTTCCATTGCATGACAAAGTCTCTTCCTCAGGTTTAATCTAAGCGATCTCCTACTCATGCTCTCTGATTCATGGCACCACGTGAAGCTTTGACCACCGATAAAATATACGAGACCGAAGCTAACAAAGCCTTCATTGGTTATTTGGTAGAGGACCTCGAGATCATCGAGGCACTTTAAAGTGTCCAAAATGCTCTGCTAGTCTAAGTCGAGCTTCTTCTAAGACCATGTTCCCTCTACAAAAATGAAAATGGAAGAAGAAAAAAATGATGTTATCGAAAGCTCGAAACTGATAATTACAAAGGCAGCCACATTCTAAGTGAAACTAATGAGCGACTCAGGCTCTTATTATGGTTAAAGGAAAAGACCATTTTGTGACGTAGTCCACAAACGATCATGCGACATAGAAAAAATGATCTTTGTAACTCCATATGTTAGAATGGGACTTGGCGAGCAACCTATCAAAGCGCTTAGTTCGCATGGTCAAGTAGTATATGTTGTCCCACTTGCCTTTATTGCCAGTGGAGTTCTTATTCATTTTAAACAAGCATTTTACAATGTTATCACTGGGGTTTGGGGACCTCGCTCACCGTTTCAGCAGAAACAGAGAGGACAAGTGGTGGCAGAGTTGGGCGACCATTGGAATAGTTCAACCCCAATCAATTTAGAAAATGGAGAAAGAAGTCAGGAATTAGTAGTCTTAGCTCAGACTTGAACTGTGCAGGGCTAGGGCTATATACCCATGCGAAAGGAAGAAATATTTGTCCCCGGGCACAGAGATACGCAACTTGTACCGTGGGGAATAGACTAGGTATTCACGAGCTTGATCAACTCCTTATGTGACATTTTGGAGTCAAACTCAACAAGGTCATTTTTTCTACAACACGGGGGGTTGGCAATACTTCCTGAGGAACAACTGTTTTGATCTGTGGGCCTTGATATGGGTCCCCACTAGCATCATTCCCTATGGCCTTACGTGCAACCATGACATTACTCAACAACTCATCCACCCAAGCTTCAACCACTTCAGCGCCTACTGTAGTGACCTTCCATTCACTACAACCCAAGGTGGACACCTGGGATGCCTATAGAAACTGGGAGTAGTGACCCACGGCCTCGGTGGCACTCATCATTGCATTAGTCATACTAAGTATTAAGAAATTAGAGGAGTCAAATCTCTTAGTTTCATCCCCACTTCCAAGGCGGTGAGAGCGGCACTTTCGACTAGACATCTACAAAGATAAGATCATAGAGTTAGTGGGGCTTATAACAAGCTCAAGCTACTAATGACGTTGCCAAGATAATAGCTATAGCGCCCTAAATTAAATATACCTAGGTCATTGCTAGTCTAAAATCCCTAACCCTAGGAACATGGCTGAAAGACATCACCGGGTCATCCAAAATCCACAAACATGAATCCAACTCCCTAAACACTACCCTAAATATCAAAAGCCCTATTTTCTATGGATTCAATCAAGAACACAAGACATATTGAGCATACAAACAGATATAATGTGTTGATGGCTGGTTTTCGTCTCAGGGACAATAACGGAAATGTAATGTTCCCGGGATTCAACCTTCCTTCAGCAGTGAATTTGTTTGGTTATGAGGACAACCAAAAGCAAACTTTGGCAGAGGGAGAAGAGCATGCAGATTGACAAAAGAAATTAACGTGGTTTGGCGGGTTAAACCCAACCTACGTCCACAGGCACAAAACGGATGGGTGTTTTATTGTTGAAATGTGTTTGGCCGACCTGTTTTGTGGTCGGTCAGTGTGTAAACCAAGCTGTTTTACAAAAATAATTACAAAAAAAGCTCTATCTGCCTCTCTTTTTTTATGTCTTTTTATTGCCCCTTCACAAAAAAAGGACCTTTCCTTATATATATACTAAGTTGTGGCGGTAAAACTGAGGCGGCTAATGTTCCCTATTCCGCAGAGCCTTCCACGTGAACCTGTTTCATTTACTAGGTTTCTGCCCTAGGCCTGCTTTTGTCGAAAGTGAACCTGCTTTCTGACATCCCATCGAATCAGTTTGACTTCTCACTGCCACATGCATTTAGTGATGATGACCGCCTGGTGGGTGTTACCAGGAGATGACACGTGTAAAGGAGAATTACCTTCCTGAGGCTTCTGTCGGTGACTAGACGACTTGTGGACTCATCACACCTTTCTTTTTGACCGGATAGATTTTGACTTGCCTTCCCTCTCTAATATGTTCGACTGTGTATTTTGATGTGATCGGCTTATGAGTTTTGTATTGAATCTCATAGTCCAGTTTACCCAGATCATGTCAATGCTTTCTGCCGAGCCGAGGAGTGCTTGACATTTCTTCTGAATATCTTTTCCTTCTGGAAAAGGGAAATCCCATTTTTATCTTTGGCCAATTGCTTGATATATGACATCTTGATTCTTACCATCAACATATATCTCCTAGTTCTTGGTATCAAGGAGTTTTTATGAGTTGATTGTTGAGTTTCAATCAAGTCCCAAGAATCATCAATCATGCATAAAAACGAGTTGAATACAACCAAGGAGTAAGGCGGAATACATACTCACATTGATGGGTTTGATGCTAGGAAGAACAAGACCCATTTTCCTCCTCCATGAAGCTCTGTTTTTGACTCCTGTGAACTGCTGGACTGCTCGGTTTTGGGCTGTGAAATTCCTCCAAGATTCGGCCATGGAGACTCCATGGAAGCTCCAAGCTTCAAGCTCCAAAAATGGATTCCAAGCTCATAAATTCGTTTCCCTATAACCTATGTGTAACCCAAGGTGTGTGCTAGCACTTGTTCATCTTCTTTGCTTCTCACAAATTCGGTCTAACCAAAAAATTAGAGAAGAAATCGGCAGTGAGCCGTGAGAGGGAGAAGAGAGAAAGAGAGGGAAAATGGTTTCTACAAGAAACCGTAAATGAGAGAGAGAATATGTGAAAAGAAAAATGTAATTTTGGTTTATATATTTTCCAAAAATAAAATAAACCATATACAACTTTTCAATTTTCCAAAATACCAAAGTCAAAAGCCAAAAGCAAAAAGCACTTAAAGCTTTTCAACTACCACATCAATCACTCAAATCAAATGACAACTTGTCACATCACTCAAAGTGACATTTGATTTGACGCTTGATGTGACTAGCGATTTGACGCTCGATTTGATTTGCGTGCCGCACTCGAATTCGAAATGCGAATGCGCTCGCAAATAATTCCGGGCTCGGGTTCGTTAATTCCAAATTAATGAATTTTCCGTCGCGTCGTAATTAAATGATTACGCCTAGCGAATTCACTATTCATGTCGCTAACGAATTAATTCTAAATTAATTCGTTCGCCCGAATTAAAATCTAATTTTAATTTCGCGTCGAAATCCAATTTCTAATAATATATCAAATATATTATTTTATCGATTAATTCCAAATTAATCGTTCTCTCTCTTTAATTAATATTTTATCCCAGATAAAATATCTCCGTAATTAATCCCAGATTAATTTTCTCTCTCTTCTTATTAATCCCAGATTAATTTTCTCTCTCATCCAATTAATCCCAGATTAATTAAAGTGCGAGTCATACGTCATCGGTGAATCTTCAGGAAGCGACCCATGAGATCTCCGGATATGTTGGCAGTAGTAAATACGGTCGTCGGATTATCCGAACACGTAAGTACCTCGTACTACGTTTATACCGATTTACAAGACAAGGTTGGCTTCTAGCAAAGCGCCATGCCTACCCAATTCTCCAGAAATATTCTTACAGGAATATATAGATCTGTATCAAGCGTAGTATACCGTAGTATTGTGCATATCGGCTCAGTATCGGATAGTCACGTGCTAGGGCTGGGGCTGGATAAGTGTCTACCCCGTCCGAAGCACATGTCGGATGTGGTAACTAGTCTCTATAATCGGATATGCATGACCTAGTCATAATATCCCGATGGTTGCGTAACACTTAAGAGCACTATACCGTATCCTGCGTGACATCATCTCCACTATGACTGAAGTGATACTTTCGTCTTGACATCACACCCAATACACTACGATTCTCTGATAAACCCAGAAGTGGTGTACGCAGAACCGGTTAAAGCCCCGTACCACAAAGACCAAAGTCTATCGATTATCGTAAGTATTAGCGATGTAAGTCTCAGGTTAAGACTATACACACCTACCTTGATTTCGGCCTCCCATAGACACATAGTCATAATACCAATGGGATTCCGAGGGGTCTATCCAGAGCGAAGCTGTTTCCCGTACCATCGGTGAAACACGACCTCCTATCGCACTTGCATAAGTATCCAATACTTATATATATGAGAACTATGCCGTTGTGCCCTCACAACGCACACAAGTGCAATACTAGCCTATTCCGCATTATCGATGTCCAGTCTCGATAATACTCCGGCTAGGGATATTTAATGATTAATCCTTCGGGGACTGATACTGTCTCATATCATTCTCAGTCCAGGAACTAATCATAGGGACCTCTCTTCATTTATATATCTATGGTGATCTAATCACAAATGATGAGAGTGCAATTTCCTTGTCACATAGTTAATTTGTACAACAAACCGTGATCTGTATAAATAGTGACGCTATGGGTCATATTATCCAACAATCTCCCACTTGGCACATAGCCAGTCACTCGAGTGTCTAACACTCGAACTATGTACGGTTCGCTCAAATTGCTGAGAAAAGATTTTCGTCAGCGGATTTGCGTAATTATCTTCTGACGCGATTTTACGATCATCACATCGCCACGATGTATGATCCGAACGAATCAGATGATATAGAAGTATATATCTGGATCGTCGATGAGACCTTTAATTCCTTAGCCTGTGCTGACGCCTAGCTCAGCTGCTAAAAGAACTATATCTAATCTAATTAGATTTATTTTCGATCCAAATGGCTTCTATTGCTGCCTCAGCTGCAGCAATAATCCGCATTTGTTGTTTATTCGGCAACAGTTATCTTGCTCGGAAGATTTCCAGCTCACTGTCCCGTTATTCAAACTTTATAGTACCGTAGTAGTTAATTGTTTGGAAACTTGCAGCGGTGATCCCAGTCACTTCAAGTTGTCCACTCCATAGTTTAAGACAACATCTTTAGTTCTCTCAGATACTAACAGATGTTCTTAATCTTCAATCCAGTGACTATCACTTAGACTGACCTGATGTGACTCCATATGCTCGAAGCGTATGAGACACCAATACAAGTACATTTTAAATGTACAATTTCCAAAGAGTGTTAACAACTCCAAATCTATCCCAGTAGATCTTTATTCCTCGAATAAAGGTTGTTACTCCCCAGAATTCTACGGAGAATTTCTATTAAAGAATATCTATGAAAGCCAAGCTTTCACCAATTGTTTTATGGGAATTTCATTGTCAGTGCCCTCTCCCACTAACCTCCTTATATACACAAGAATTATTTCGTTTTGAGTCAAATCATAAACTATTATGATTATTTCAAAACGACAGTTCCAAGAACCTTATGCTTGCATTAATCCAAACATGGATCGAATAACCCGCAAACCTCGTTTGTTGGTTATACAAAATCGTCAGAATGTTATAAACATTCTCCAAAAGGTTTCATTTTCAGGAAAGCGATTTTGATCTATAACTGACACATTTCATAAATGAAATACGCAGTTATCAACAAGCATCTTCAAAATGGATTTACCATGGCAACAGGTAAAAGGTTGAACCGTTATTAACACAATGTTGATAACGATACCTTTCCGTCAAAAGCCCAGCTTTGTACGTTGGTATGTTGCCTTCCATGTATGTCTTCCTTGAAGACGTTTAATGTACCAATAGGCATAATGCTTGTGGTACAACAACTAGTATCCAAAATAGTTGTTATACATGGAATCCATTCCGGACTCATGGCACTTTGCCATAATAGGGAGTCGATACCTTGTATCACTTCCTCAAAACGTAGTCGGTTGGTATACCTTCATAAGATTGACATCTTTATGAGGTTAGATCAGAAACCCATACCCTAGGTTGTTTTCTGCCTCTATCCGATCTACTCAGTTCTTGTGTATTCGAAGATTAATGGTACAGATTCATCATTGATGAACTATTTGTGTTCCATTACGGACCTTGTGCCTTGAACAGTATTACTCCGATTTTCATCGAGTATCACTGTCCTCCCACTGACCACTGCATATCGGTATTCCTCTCAGGAAAAACCGCATGGTGAGCAACAATCACATTGTTCTCATGTGAGATTTACAAAGTACTATACTTAAGGTTTCCCTTAGGATAACCTATATAGGCACTGTTCCAATTTGGGTCTTTAGTTTGGTATCATCCAAACGTTATGCCTGGCATACCCAAATTACTAGAAATGAGAAACCCCGTTTCTTCCCTGTTCATATCCTATATGACATCTGTCAAACAGATTTATATGGAACCTTATTCTAAATAAGTTTTGCACTGATAATACATATCCTTTAGAAGGAAATAGTAGCTCAGAGCGACTCGTGATTAGCCTTATCATGTCTAACATGATTCGGTTAATCCGTTCGGACACACCGTCACTTTGACGTGTTCCGGGAGGAGTCCTCATCTGAAAGAATACCATACTCTTTCATGTACGTACGAAACTTACTGCTTAAGTATTTTCCATTACAGTCTTACCGTGGCGGAATAATACTATAGCCGATCTGTTTATTTACTTCGTGTCGAAACTTCAAAAGTTTACGATCTGTGTTCTTCAAAAGAAACACATAACCATAACGTGATGCCATATCCGTTAAGGTCACGAAATATTCATGTTCACATCTAGCCTAGCTAGATATGGGCCCACTTACTTCACCATGAATAGGGCTAACAGATCGGTGGCCCTTTTACTATTACCAAGTAAATAGTATTTTAGGTACTTTACCTAATAAACTAGATTCGCAGACCTTATTTGGATAGTCAAATCAGTCCTAGTACCCACTCTTCAAAAGTGTGGATATACGAGTCTCGTTAAATTGTGTCCTAGACAACAATGCCACAAATAAGTCTCTATTGATCAAATCAATTTGAGCTATTTATTTGTCATTTTATATGTTTGAGATTTTATTTATATTCAAAATATAAATTCAGTTATTTACATCTAATGTATTTATCTCAGTATCATCTTATATAATAAAACACTTAGTGTTCTATAATATAAAGGTTTTATTCGCAACGGATTAAACACTGATATAGAGATAATGTCTCTAGTCAAACTAGTTACATTATAACAGTTCCTAATTTAAGTACACACCCGAAGGGTAGTTCCTAAACTTAGGTATCTACGGTCGAAACAGCGACTTTCGTCCCGTTTCCGATTCGCAGAGCAATCTCAGCTTGAAGTCAGTATCCTGCTCAAGCAGATTCTGAACATCAATACATATATTTTATGTACCACACTAAGTATTTAAAATCTAATTTCAATACTAGCAGTGAACATAACTAAGACAAACATTTTCAAAGTAAGAGCCTTGCCCTTTCTTTAATTCCTTCGTGTCTGCCATATCCAAATGGTAGTCACTTTGGGATATGTCAATTATCCTTTTCAATATTTCAGAAACCTTAGGCCAAGCCTTGGGTTTTTAGAATATCGAAACGATGTGCACCTCGTGCTACATGCCCAATTGCAAACTTTGACTTTATCTCCTCTAGAATAGTCAATTAATTCTCCAAGAATTATAAATTGCAATTTTAATACTTCTTAAATCTAAAATTAGATTTATGACAAGTATATTAAATTAAGCATTAAAGTCATCATCACATAAATATTCCAAAGATTTTATGCTCTACTTATTTTGCTTAATTTTGGGCGTAAGGTATAATAAGTTATTTTATCAAATAAAGTAACCTATTATTTATTCCCAATTTGAAAATTAAATCATTTAAAATATTTTAATCCCAGATTATATTTTAAATATCCAACTTTTCAATTTTATCTTGATTACAATAGTCCAACTATTTAATCAACGATTAGTGGTACTATATATATATAATGATTATAATAGTCCAACTATATAATCAAATATAATCCAAATTAATTAACCTCAATTACATTGATTACTATAATCCAATTATAAAATCAACTGTAAACTGAAATTAATTAATCCAAATATATTGATTAATATAATCCAATTATATATAATCAAGTATAATACAGTCCAACTGTTTATTAAAACAACAATTTAAATATTAGTCCAACTAACATTTAATCTAACGACGAAATAATTTAAATGAGCGCGTATGGCGAGTAATTGAACGAATATTGCAAATTCAATTCTTGCCTCCCACTATTTTTCGTCGAGCCTCTAACCCTCTGTCGAGTACTCGGGAAACCGTGTTTCCTAGTGGGCTAGGATCCCATTAAATATCACACAATCTTGACTTTGGCCAACAAATTGTATGATAATTAACTAGGTAGATCTCTAAGATCAATTGGATCTCATCCAACTCCTAGATCCAGTAGGTGGACATCCAAGTCCTAAACATATATCATATATATGCCTATATATCGAATATATACCCTAACCTTTTTCCTCTGAATCAACTAGGCCTTGGCTTTGGCACAACAAACCTAGTGATCCCAGTCAAGCGCGGACCCATTGACATGGAAGCTTCGTAATCAATGTCAATGGACAAGAAGTGGTCTTGACTTTGGCCAACAAACCACAACTTGGACACGACACCGATATGGAACAAAGCCTCGTGATTAAAACACATCTTCGACGGACAAGGGCTTGACTTTGGCCAACAACCCCTGCCAATCTCGGATCTTGAGTAAGAATCACTCAATGGAAGGAAAATAAACGCTTGATATTTAACGAGGGTTTTTCGCGTGCAAATTGGCAACCAATTTATTATCTTTGTTAAGGTCTCATCATCATACACCCTTAAACATGCATTCTAAAGACATAATAAAGCGCATATGATAAAATAATAATGATATGCGGATGGATATTTTACACATGATCCTAGATCAAATCTCTCACTTTCTCTCTCAAGCTAGCAATTGTATTACTTCTACCGTTACACTACACTTCTAAAGAAACCTCATTTACATGGAGGGGAATAGGTGAGAAGAGAATACAAATAGAATAGGAGGTGATAAGGCTGGACTCGCAGGTCCAATTAATAAATCAAATTTATTACAACAATTTCTAAAATTGCCCCACCCGACTAATATCCATCCGATATACATTATTCAAGCATCACAACCATGTATTCATACAAGCATGTTATCAATCAATCAATCAATCAAATTAATTAATCTGATAATTAG
This sequence comes from Zanthoxylum bungeanum, assembly GCA_019454045.1. NCBI lineage: Eukaryota > Viridiplantae > Streptophyta > Magnoliopsida > Sapindales > Rutaceae > Zanthoxylum > Zanthoxylum bungeanum. The sequence continues at coordinate 87,759 of SKCR01034559.1, forward strand.
TGATCATCCAATGTTCAAATAAAGATTTGATTTTGTTCGAGTCAAACTCGTATTGCGAACACGTACTCAAAGTACGATTTCTCAAATAAAATTAAATTACATAATTAAATCCAATTTAATACGTATTTAATTCTAATTCATTATTTAATTCCAAATTAAATATTACACTTTATAAAATAAACCTTTACGACTTAAATTCCAAATTAATCGTTAACGCGTCTCAAAGCCCGATTAATATCCAATATTAATTTAATTAAAGTCCAATGGGCTTTTAATTAATTTCTTGAGGCGTGGACTTTTGGTCAACTCGGGTCAAACCCGCAACCAAAGTCCAATCCGGGAGTTACCCCATAAGCCCATAAATTAATTTAGGCCCATTAGGTCAATTAAACGTTAAAGGTTTATTAGTCGCATTTGGGCCTTTTGGAAGCGGTTTTGGGCCTAATTGGATCCAACCAATTTTGGCCTAAACCAACTTTGTACAACAAAGTCCAATAAACCCAATAACAACTTAAAGAGCCAAATCCAATTTTAAGCCCAATAATTTAATTTCAAAAATTCCAAATTTTCCAATTAAATTACCTAAAGTGTATAGCATTATTAATTACCCAAATCAAAGTTTCCAAAACACTAAATTTGTCCAATTAATCATGCTTATCATCAATTAATCATATCCAACATAATTAAATCAAAATCAAACCCAATTTCATGCTTCAAGTGTCTCGGCCAAAGAGGGAAATTATGCCCAAATCAAATTCAATCCAATTGAACCAAATTAAACATAAATTCAACATCCCCAAATGATTTCCAAGTCATCCAATGAACAAAAAATCAAAAATCCAAGACATTAGGGCACTAGCCAAATTCGGCCATCACAAGCAAATTGGGGAAAATTGTTCCAAACACTTTTTCATCAAATTGATCCAATCAATCCTCAATTAAACAACATTTAAGCATTCTAAATCATCCAATTTCATTAAACATGCTCAAAATCAAGTTTACCCAAATTAAAGTTTTGGCCAACAATAAGCAAATTGGGGAAAATCAATCCAATTAATTTTTCTTCAAATTGATTATATATAACTCTAAGTTTCATATACAAGCAATCTTAAACAAACAATTTGTCAAAATCAAGCTTAAATCAAAAAGCCCCAAATTTTGCTCAAGAACCCTAAAAACGTTTTATGCACAAATGGCTCAAGATACCATTGTTGAGTTTCAATCAAGTCCCAAGAATCATCAATCATGCATAAAAACGAGTTGAATACAACCAAGGAGTAAGGCGGAATACATACTCACATTGATGGGTTTGATGCTAGGAAGAACAAGACCCATTTTCCTCATCCATGAAGCTCGGTTTTTGACTCCTGTGAACTGCTGGACTGCTCGGTTTTGGGCTGTGAAATTCCTCCAAGATTCGGCCATGGGAGACTCCTTGGAAGCTCCAGGCTTCAAGCTCCAAAAATGGATTCCAAGCTCATAAATTTGTTTCCCTATCACCTATGTGTAACCCAAGGTGTGTGCTAGCACTTGTTCATCTTCTTTGCTTCTCACAAATTCGGTCTAACCAAAAAATTAGAGAAGAAATCGGCAATGAGCCGTGAGAGGGAGAAGAGAGAAAGAGAGGGAAAATGGTTTCTACAAGAAACCGTAAATGAGAGAGAGAATTATGTGAAAAGAAAAATGTAATTTTGGTTTATATATTTTCCAAAAATAAAATAAACCATATACAAATTTTCAATTTTCCAAAATACCAAAAGTCAAAAGCCAAAAGCAAAAAACATTTAAAGCTTTTCAACTACCACATCAATCACTCAAATCAAATGACAACTTGTCACATCACTCAAAGTGACATTTGATTTGACGCTTGATGTGACTAGCGATTTGACGCTCGATTTGATTTGCGTGCCGCACTCGAATTCGAAATGCGAATGCGCTCGCAAATAATTCCGGGCTCTGGTTCGTTAATTCCAAATTAACGAATTTTCTGTCGCGTCGTAATTAAATGATTACGCCTAGCGAATTCACTATTCACGTCGCTAACGAATTAATTCTAAATTTATTCGTTCGCCCGAATTAAAATCTAATTTTAATTTCGCATCGAAATCCAATTTCTAATAATATATCAAATATATTATTTTATCGATTAATTCCAAATTAATCGTTCTCTCTCTTTAATTAATATTTAATCCCAGATAAAATATCTTCGTATTAATCCCAGATTAATTTTCTCTCTCTTCTAATTAATCCCAGATTAATTTTCTCTCTCATCCAATTAATCCCAGATTAATTAAAGTGCGAGTCATACGTCATCGGTGAATCTTCAGGAAGCGACCCATGAGATCTCCGGATATGTTGGCAGTAAATACGGTCGTCAGATTATCCGAACACGTAAGTACCTCGTACTACGTTTATACCGATTTACAAGACAAAGTTGGCTTCTAGCAAATCGCCATGCCTACCCAATTCTCGAGAAATATTCTTACAAGAATATATAGATCTGTATCAAGCGTAGTATACCGTAGTATTGTGCATATCGGCCCAGTATCGGATAGTCACGTGCTAGGGCTGGGGCTGGATAAGTGTCTACCCCGTCCGAAGCACATGTCGGATGTCTGGTAACTAGTCTCTATAATCGGATATGCATGACCTAGTCATAATATCCCGATGGTTGCGTAACACTTAAGAGCACTAATACCGTATCCTGCGTGACACCATCTCTACTATGACTGAAGTGATACTTCCGTCTTGACATCACACCCAATACACTACGACTCTCTGATGAACCCAGAAGTGGTGTACGCAGAACCGGTTAAAGCCCTGTACCACAAAGACCAAAGCCCTGTACCTCCTATCGCACTTGCATAAGTATCCAATACTTATATATATGAGAACTATGTCGTTGTGCCCTCACAACGCACACAAGTGCAATACTAGCCTATTCCGCATTATTGATGTCCAGTCTCGATAATACTCTTGCTAGGGATATTTAATGATTAATCCTTCGGGGACTGATACTGTCTCATATCATTCTCAGTCCAGGAACTAATCATAGGGACCTCTCTTCATTTATATATCTATGGTGATCTAATCACAAATGATGAGAGTGCAATTTCCTTGTCACATAGTTAATTTGTACAACAACACCGTGATCTGTACAAATAGTGACGCTATGGGTCATATTATCCAACATTGATGTCGGGAACTATAAAAAGTTGTTGAGCCCTTCACCGTGCTGGTGGCTGTTTTTGGAACCAGTGAGAAGACACCCTTGCATATGTAATCATATCTTCTTCTCTGACTATTTTTAGGTCGTTCGTCTGTCAATGACCCTACTACTGTCTCATAATTCTTCTTCCCGAGCAAATTCGATACTCCGAGCCCACAACCACATTACCCATGCTTTTTATTTTTTGAGGAGCGACCGCTTGAAGTTCCTATCTTTGTACCCGAGGCATCTGTAACTGAAGCTGAAATCCGTTATGTCAAGCCTGAGTCTGACGTCTCGATTCTAAATTCAACCATCATTGAACCTGGCTGCAAAACAAACATTTTTCTTTCCAAACTGAGTCGAGTATTTGAACCTGGGGGAATGATATATTTCTGGTCTGAAGAATCAGACTCGGTGGGAGTCACCTCAAACCCGAGCTGAGGGAAGCATTTGAACCTGGGGGAATGATACATCCCCAGTCTGAAGAATCAGACTCGGTGGGAGTCACCCCAAACCCGAGCTGAGGGAAGTATTTGAACCTGGGGGAATGATACATCCCCAGTCTGAAGAATCAGACTCGGTGGGAGTCACCCCAAACCCGAGCTGAGGGAAGCATTTGAACCTGGGGGAATGATACATCCCCAGTCTGAAGAATCAGACTCGGTGGGAGTCACCCCAAACCCGAGCTGAGGGAAGCATTTGAACCTGGGGGAATGATATATCCCCAGTCTGAAGAATCAGACTCGGTGGGAGTCACCCCAAACCTGAGCTGAGGGAAGAATTTGAACCTGGGGGAATGATACATCCTCAGTCTGAAGAATAAGACTCGGTGGGAGTCACCTCAAACCCGAGCTGAGTGACTGAAATCTTGGCGGAACAAATCTAACCCCAAGCCAAATAATTGCACGATCTCGGAGGAACGAAATCCAGCCCCGAGCAGAATAATTACACGATCTCGACGGAATGAAATCCAGCCCCGAGCCGAATAATTTCACGATCTCGGCGGAACGAAATCCAACCCCGAGCCGAATAATTGCACGATCTCGGTGAAACGAAATCCAGCCCCGAGCCGAATAATTGCACGATCTCGGCAGAACGAAATCCAGCCCCGAGCCGATCAAACCATGAAGCCTCGACGGAACAAATCCAACCCCGAGCCGATCAATTTCTAAGACTTATACGGAAGGGAAATAAATCAACCTTCAATGCTCTACTGTCTCTGGCGCGGGCGTCCCCTCACCAGACCAGCGAAAAACAAAAAGTTTCCCTTTTTTTTTAAATGGAATTGGCAAAAGGCGGGGGTGACTTAGCACATACCCCAAACGAGATAATCACAAATGTAAATAACAGCACGGATGCCTCGAAACAGCGTCCTACCCGAGGTTTCCAAAACATAATTCCTAGCGGCCTCGGCGGAAAAAATCCAGCCCCGAGCCAACACCATGAAGCCTCAGCGGAACGAACTCCAGTCCAGAGCCGGTGGCATATAGAGGCCTCGGCGGGACAAATCCAGCCCCGAGCCTACACCACGAAGCCTCGACGGAACGAACTCCAGCCCCGAGCCGGTGGCACACAGAGGCCTCGGCGGGACAAATCCAGCCCCGATCCTACACCACGAAGCCTCGGTGGAACGAACTCCAGCCCCGAGCCGCTGGCATACAGAGGCCTCGGCGGGACAAATCCTGCCCCGAGCCTAGCCATAGATACAAGTCATGGGGTAGTTACGCTCCTGCCTCGGGAGTCTGATCCTACCTCGAGGGGTTCACGCGCTCCTTCATGCACTTCATCCCTTGTAGTATCTCCCACTTAAAATGAAAAGAGCCAAGTCGGCGCACTTCACCCGGGGGTTTGATAATAACACTTGTGTTTGGCGTGCCGCGGGTTTGGTGCCCTTTCTGAACTCAAGTCATTACCTTCGCATCGAGCATGTCAAAGTAAATAATGAAGACAACTTTCATATTTAATTAATAAACAAGATATGTGCAAGTTTCTTTAAAAAAAAAAGAGTTTTATTCATGTTTTAAAGGACATGATGCCCTTCTTACAACTCTTTACGGGACATTTCAAGAGAGTCTTTTACATTGGTTTTCTTCTGTCTTCTGCTTCGCGACTCCACTGTATCTTCTGATCCGAGCTCTGAAAACCCCTAATGCGTATGCCAGAGTTATAAACTTCACACTCAGGCTGGCTCATGCATCAGGCACTCCGTTGGGATCCTCCGATCTGAACTTGATCCCAAGGTTTCCGAGCCGGATCATAGGGTCTGCTGAACCAGACACTCTGTCGGTGCTCCTTCGATAATGTATTTTCCCGGTGCCTTGTTTGTTGAACGCATCACTGGGTGTTTGGGCGAGGTCTTCATTTTCTACTCTGGTGGCTTTCCCGATAGATCTTTACCTCTTTTCTTCCCAGCTCAGGGAATACCACCACACCAATTCGTACCCCGCCCGTCGGGCGTTCACCTTGCCCTTGGCTGACTAGCTCCCTGATCAGTCCCCCAGCACAAGTAACTTGCAAAGCTGGCGATCGGCAGTCCAAGAAGTGTAGTTCCTTCCTACTGAGGAGCCTGGTCACTGTCGCCAATGGATGTAAGACATCCCCCTCGTCACATTTCATTCGACAATTCACCCCGGATGGGTGTCCGTTGGCCAACATTTTTACATTTCATTCCATAATTCAACAACAAAAGATCTTCATACATATGGACCCTTCCTTCCTCCTCTTCCGTCTTGCTTCTTCCCATTCCTTTCCCCTTCCATCCATTTTGCGGTTGAGCTGCTTGTGAAAATCGCAGCTTCCAACGCCCACCATTGCCTCTCAATGCGAGTTGCTTTTTGTTCGATCCCCACAGACGGCGCCAACTGTTGATGGCTGGTTTTTATCTCAGGGACAATAACAGAAATGTATTATTCCCGGGATTCAACCTTCCTTCAGCAGTGAATTTGTTTGGTTATGAGGACAACCAAAAGTAAAATTTGGTAGAGGGAGAAGAGCATGCAGATTGACACAAGAAATTAACGTGGTTCGGCGGGTTAAACCCAACCTACGTCCACGGGCACAAAACGAATGGGTGTTTTATTGCTGAAATGTGTTTGGCTGACCAGTTTTATGGTCGGTCAGTGTGTAAACCGAGCTGTTTTACAAAAATAATTACAAAAAAGGCTCTATCTGCCTCTATTTTTTTGTGTCTCTTTTTTTTATCGCCCCCTTCAAAAAAAAGGACCTTTCCTTATATATATACTAAGTTGTGGCGGTAAAACTGAGGCGGCTACTTTTCCCTATTCCGCAGAGCCTTCCATGTGAACCTACTTCATTTACTAGCTCTCTACCCTAGGCCTGCATTTGTCGAAAGTGAACCTGCTTTCTGACATCCCATTGAATCAGTTTGACTTCTCACTGCCACATGCATTTAGTGATGATGACCGCCTGGTGGGTGTTACCGGGAGATGACACGTGTAAAGGAGAATTACCTTCCCCAGGCTTCTGTCGGTGACTAGGTGGGTGGCCAGACAACATGTGGACTCATCACACCTTTCTTTCTGACCGGATAGATTTTGACTTGCCTTCCCACTCTAATGTCTTCGACTGTGTATTTTGATGTGATCAGCTTATGAGTTTTGTATTGAATCTCATAGTTCGATTTGCCCAGATCATGTCAATGCTTTCTGCCGAGCCGAGGAGTGCTTGACACTTATTCTGAATATATTTTCCTTCTGGAAAAGGGAAATCCCATTTTTATCCTTGGCCAATTGCTTGATATATTACATCTTGATTCTTACCATCAACATAATGCTACCATTAATCTCAGCAAATAACATAAGAATCAATAATCACAATAAGGGAAAGTGTAGGACACAGAAATCAGCGACGCTGTTCTAGGCTCGCGGCCTAGTTGGGAGTACGAAATAACATGGAGTCGCCACCCTGTGTTAACCGGGACAAAGGTTTAAGGCCGCACTCACCCCTCGCAAGGGAAGACCTCAAACCGTTGGGTTCGGAATGGTCCCTTACTTATGTCACTTGTGATGGTATGACTTGTGAAATAAATTAACCGAGTCTACGCAACATATATGCTCAAAGGTCACTTAGATCTAATATGTATTCGTCAAAATTACTCATAATCTAAGTTCGCATGCTTGAAAGTAAGTCTTTAAATGGCAAACACAATACCAGACAATGAGCATATTGAACCATCAAAACAAGGTAAATAAATAGCTATTCAAGTATAAACACAACCTAAACAAAACACCATGCACCAAGAATAATATAATTATGCTCCGAAAATAAATAACGAACTAGACTAAATCATGCTTAAATTAATAAATAAAACAACCTAGAAACTATAACATGCTCAAATACAAGTGGTACGTGGCGTTGTATCCCGAGTACAAACCGTACTACCGTCCATTCAGATTCGGCTACGGAATTTATATCCGGGTTTCCATCCTATATACCACAAAAGGGAACACACGTTCCGCCCATCCAACAATCACATCATGCCTCAAACGACTCTCATGCAATAATCTTTTTAAAAATAAATAAAAAAACGAAAGATGATAAATAAAAGGGTGTCATCAGGTCTAACCTCTTTTTTCGTCTCTCGAAAGCACGTTACACGGCCGTCGGAAGGGTTGTTGCTCCGCAACTTTTCTGGTTCACTAATCCAACATTTTTCCTCGCTGTTTCGCTGTTCGGGCTACTGTTTTTACTCCGTTTCGCTGCTGTTTTGCTGCTGTTTTTCAAGCCACTGTTTTGATTGTGTAGGGGACTGTTTTGGGCGTTTTTAAGGTCTAAAGGGCTGCTGTTTTTGATGATTTTTCAGGGGTTTTTTGTGTAGTTTTTAGTGCAGTTTTGGGATGATTTCTGGACTATTTTAGGGGGTCTGAGTTGCGGCAAAACTAGACAGAATAGGGATGTAACGTGCGGCAGGTTTAGGGACTGTGCAGTGAGGTATTTAGGTGTGTGACTTGAATTTGTGGCCTTAGGTGATGCGCTGTTTGAGTGATCTATTGATACGTGAAGGGTTTATGTGTTAAGAGGCGTGCCTGTGAGGCTGAGTGAGTGTGTGCGTGAGTTTCTCGTTAGTGGCTGTGCGTTTCTTGGCTGTTTGTGCGATGGAATTGAGTGTGTGGCTGTTTATTGTATGAGGGCTGATCGTGGCTTAGGGGTCATTGTTGTGAAGGGCAGGTGTTGAGGCATGATGTGGCTAAGCTTTGACGTGCTGGGCGTTGAGACAGGGGGCTTGATGGCTTACGTGAGTGATGTGATTAGCGAAGTGGGCTGTGAGGGAAATATGCTATGTGAATGGGTAACTGGTGAAGGGTTTAGGTGCGCAATTGAGAGGGTGCAGGTCAGTGGCGTGCTGGTGGCTTGCTAGTCAGTTTTGCCGAGAGGAAAATGAGAACTAGGGCTTTAGGGTTCTTTGACGTGAGTTTGTAGGGTTTTTCTGTTTTTGTGTGGTGTCGTGGAGAGTCAAGAAGCAGGTGCCGTGGCTGTGTGAGAGCTGCTTACGTTGAATTATTTGGGTTTATTGTTTGTTTGTGGCTGTGTGTGAATTGGCTATGAGGGAATGGGCAGTGTTTTGTGAGTGGGCAGGCGCTGTTTTAAGGGTACATGTGAGCTATGTCGGTTGGTCGTGAGTGAGTTGGGACGTTAGTGGCTGTTATCATGGTTAATAAGGCAGGCTGGTTTGTCTGAATGAATGGCTAAAGGCTTGTAAATAAGAGAGGTCATCTAGGGTTCATTGCTATGGTGATTGACGTGAGTGGGTCCTCTCTTCCCTTTGGCCGTGAGGGGCTCTTCTTGTTTGTTGTGTGAATGTGCGTGAGTTTGTGAAGTGGGGGCAGGTAACGTGAAGCTTTGTGAGTGTGCCGGTGGCGTGAAGCTTGGTGGACAAGGGCAGGTGGTTGCGTTGAGTGAAGGCTGTGAAGAGTTGTTGCTTGGCTGAGGTTTAGGGCTGGTGAATGGCGCTTAAAGGTGCAGGTGGTGTGATTTTGTCGTGAAAGAGGTGAGAGAGAGATGTGTGTGCTTGTGGTGAGAATAATGGGAAATTTGTAGCGTTAGGCGCGAGTGCTGAAGTTGGTTGCTTATGGGGTAGGTGGCAGTGAGAAAATTTGTTGGGTTAGGCGTGAGTGCTGAAGTTTAGAGGCAATTGGTGAGAGGCTAGGTGAGACGCGTAGGTGGAGGGATCAAGGGCTGTGAACGTGGATGAAGGGGCAAGGTAAGGTGTGGTTCGTGCCGTGAATTTGTGGTAGTGAGGCTTGTGTGGCAGGTTGTTTTGGCTTTGTGTTTGGCGTGGAGATAGTGACGATTTTGAGGGTTTATGAGTAGGTGCGTGAAGCTTGTGGGTTCAACGTGTCTTGTGGCGTGAAGGCAGAGGCGTGATGGTGTCCGTGAATGGCTGGTGTGAAGGCTTGAAAATTGCGTGAAGGAGTAGGGGCTGCTTTGCTTGTTGGTCGGCTAGGAGAAGAAGAATCAGAGTTCTTAGGCTGTTTTTTGTATTATTGTCGTCCGTTTGGTGGGGCTTGGGTTGCTGTTTGAATGAGGGTTATGTTTGTGGTGGGGCTGCCGAATGGGTTTTGGATGGGTGCGTGGATTCTGGGCCAAGATTTTTAATTTTTTTTTAAAACAAGAATCGACTGAGCGAATCTGCGGACAACCGGCGAGTTAAAAATTGACGAGCTATTAATTTCAGAATTTTCCCTTCCGGCATACGTTTCCTGCTACTCTCGCGACTTAAAAGGTAGTGTCTCCATACGAGACTCATCACCGGGTCTTATGCAAAAAATGTAGTGCCTACAGTCGCCCCCACTTTGATGGGACTTGTGCAGTGTGTGACAATGACAATACTATCAAAGTTATGTAATGCATTTTTACTTACCTGGCTCACCAGCTGCCACCTGACTTGCCTGCTGCTTCGAACTGAGTTGATGATGCAGTGGACCTCGATCCTGGGACGCATCCCAATAACTGCAACTGACAATTGGGGCCTCGACCCTGGGATGCATCCCAATACCACTGACAATGTGGGCCTCGACCCTGGGATGCATCCCAAAAACTAATGATGCAGTGGCCTCGACCCTAGGACGCATCCCAATAACAGCAACCGACAACGGGGGCATCGACCCTGGGACGCATCCCAATACCGCTGACAATGTGGGCCTCGACCCTGGGACGCAACCCAAAAACTAATGATGCAGTGGGCCTCGACCCTAGGACGCATCCCAATAACTGCAACCGACAACGGGGGCCCCGACCCTAGTACGCATTGTAAAAACTAATGATGCAGTGGGCCTCGATCCTGGGACGCATCCCAATGACTGCAACCGACAACGGGGGCCTCGACCCTGGGACGCATCCCAATACCGCTGACAATGTGGGCCTCGAACCTGGGACGCATCCCAAAAACTAATGATGCAGTGGGCCTCGACCCTAGGACGTATCCCAATAACTGCAACCGACAACGGGGGCCTCGACCCTGGGACGCATCCCAATACCGCTGACAAAATGGGCCTCGACCCTAGTACGCATTGTAAAAACTAATGATGCAGTGGGCCTCGATCCTGGGACGCATCCCAATAACTGCAACCGACAACGGGGGCCTCGACCCTGGGACGCATCCAAATATCGTTGACAATGTGGGCCTCGACCCTGGGACGCATCCCAAAAACTAATGATGCAGTGGACCTCGATCCTGGGACGCATCCCAATAACTGCAACCGACAACGGGGGCCTCGACCCTGGGACGCATCCCAATACCGCTGACAATGTGGGCCTCGACCCTGGGACGCATCCCAAAAACTAATGATGCAGTGGCCTCGACCCTGGACGCATCCCAATACCGCTGACAATGTGGGCCTCGACCCTGGGACGCATCCCAAAAACTAATGATGCAGTGGCCTCGACCCTGGGACGCATCCCAATAACTGCAACCGACAACGGGGGCCTCGACCCTAGGACGCATCCCAATACCGCTGACAATGTGGGCCTCGACCTTGGGACGCATCCCAAAAACTAATGATGTAGTGAGACTCGACCCTAGAACGCATCCCAATAACTGCAACCGACAACAGGGGCCTCGACCCTGGGACGCATCCCAATACCGCAGACAAAATGGGCCTCGACCCTAGTACGCATCGTAAAAACTAATGATGCAGTGGGCCTCGACCCTAGGACGCATCCCAATAACTACAACCGACAACGGGGGCCTCGACCCTGGGACGCATCCCAAAAACTAATGATGCAGTGGACCTCGATCCTGGGACGCATCCCAATAACTGCAACCGACAACGGGGGCCTCAACCCTGGGACGCATCCCAATACCGCTGACAAAATGGACCCAAAACTGAAACTGATGATGATGTGGTTGTGCCATACCAAAGTTTATGCAATGCATTTTTACTTACCTGGCTCGCCAGCTGCCGCTTGACTTGCCCGTTGCTTTGAATTGAGTTGATCTGGTGGTGCCATACCTTGCGTGCTAAACCCCATACCCAAGGTGTCGTTGTAGCGTCTCTATTCCCGGAGTGCCATACCCGGCGTGCTAAACCCCATACCCGAGGTGTCGCGATTGCATCTCCATACCCAGAGTGTCGCAGTAATATCTCCATACCCGGAGTGTCGTACCTGGCAGAACTGATCTGATGTCTCCATACCCGGAGTGACGTACCTGGCAGAACTAATTTGATGTCTATATACCCGGAGTGTCGTACATGGCAAAACTGAACTGATGTCTCCATACCCAGAGTGCCGTACCTGGCAAAACTGTACTGATATCTCCATACCCGGAGTGCCGTACCTGGCAAAACTGAACTGATGTCTCCATACCCGGAGTGCCGTACCTGGAAAAACTGAACTGATGTCTCCATACCAGAGTGTCGTACCTGGCAAAACTGTATTGATGTCTCCATACCCTGAGTGTCGTACCTAGCAAAACTGAACTAATGTCTCCATACCCGGAGTGTCGTACCTGGCAAATTTGAACTGATGTCTCCATACCCAGAGTGCCGTACCTGGCAAAACTGAACTGATAATAATGTGGGCCTCGCCTCCAGAGTGCCATACCGGGAAAGACTGATACTAATACTGATGTCTCCATACCCGGAGTGCCGTACCTGGTAAAACTGATCTGATATTTCTATATCCAGAGTGTCGTACCTGGCAGAACTGATCTGATATCTCTATATCCAGAGTGCCGTACCTGGCAGAACTGATACTGAACCAATGTGGGCCTCGCCCCCAGAATGCCATACCTAGCAGAACTAATACTGAACCAATGTGGGCCTCGCCCCCAGAATGCCATACTCGGCAGAACTAATATTGAACCAATGTGGGTCTCGCCCCCAGAATGCCATACCCGGTAGAACTAATACTGAACCAATGTGGGTCTCGCCCCCAGAATGCCATACCCGATAGAACTAATACTGAACCAATGTGGGTCTCGCCTCCAGAATGCCATACCCGGCAAGCCTGCTATTGATGCTGATGATAATGTGGGCTTCGCCCTATGATTCATTCCTGGATTCATTCTAAAACTTTGACAGCGTGGGCCTCGGCCCTGGGATTCATTCCCGGATTCATTCTAAAACTCTGCTGATGTGGGCCTCGGCCCTGGTATTCATTCCCGGATTCATTCCAAACCTCTGCTGATGTGGGCCTCGACCCTGGGACTCATCCCCAAAACTGAAATTGATATGGGCCTCAACCCTGGGATTCCTTCCTGGATTCACTCCAAAACTCTGACGATGTGGGCCTCAACCCTGGGATTCATTCCCGAAACTGATGATGCTATGTTGTTGTTTCTGGTGGGCTTGTCTTTGCCGTTTTCTCTTTTTCTTCTTTTGAGACCTGTGAATACAAAACAAAACAAACACAAAAAAAAAAAAGAATGCAAAATATGTTACGTGTATGCATGCATGCATGAATGAATTTCTTATTCCGCTGGGTTAGGTCTTCCGCCAGTTCTCCAGGTGATTGCTCAGTCTTCTCTCTGGTCTCATGGCTCAATTTCTTGTTATTCTTCTTATTCACGGGGTGGTAGACTGGTCGCTCCCAGCCTTGCTTTAGCTTTCCGCTCTCCGCTGTTTGCACTTGGTCAAGATGAACCACATGGTGGGGCCTTCTATATCATCACACTATATCACATTCTACGAAATAGTCCCAATAGTTATACATATTATCGCCCTCAAAGAATGCTCAGTATTGAAACCAGAGAACCTTCAAAACATTCAACGCAACTCAAATCCAAGTCTTTGAATAAATGATCTAAGCCAGACTCAAAGTGTGTGTGTGTGCAAAGGTTCCTTTGCGGATTCATCCCTATGTAAGCTAACTCAATGATTTCGTTTCAAAAATCGGGATCGATGGGTCAAACCAACCTAGATGTCTCAATTATGCCTGCAGTTGCTTTTATGTGCTTAATGTGGTATGGTTTTCTTTCTCTTCCTTTGTCCCTCTTTTTTCTTTTTTTTTCTTTTTTCTTTCTTTTTTTTTTCAACACACCTACCCTTTAAGGTAGCATTTCTCCTCATGGTGGTCCTAATACTCACCCATGGGTAGCTTCACGCTTATCGGTTATAGGCGGTTTATTTCTTTTCTTTATAGACTTTTTTTTTTATTTATTTTCAATCATACCACACATCATAACACAAGCAAGTCAGGATAGACATCTAAACAAACAGTCATTCACCGACCTACAATCTTTTTCAACTAGTCATCTTGCCAACTACTCAGGTTTTCACCGCTAAGAACCTACAATTAAGTGCTTACGAGTCTAACATATATCAATTACTTAAAGCATCATATAAAAGCACATCAAAAGTTTATCGTTTCTAAGATTTCACCCTAAAACAAACAATTTCATCATCGAACTTACGTCTAACTATTAAGGACTAAAACAAACAATCAATCAATTTTTTTTTTCTTTTTTTTCTTTTCACCTTTTTTTTTTTACTATTTTTCTCTCTTTTTTCTTTTTTTTCTTTTTTTTCTTCATTTTTTTCTTTTTTCTTTTTTCTCTTATTTTTTTTCCTTTTTTTTTGAAGGCCCCCACCAATGTTCTTTCTATCTTTGCCGTAAGGTTTTCTGTTTCTCGATTTCATTTTCCCCGCTATCCATGTTTGCTAAACTCCTTTTGACAAACCTTCTTTTTTTTTTCTCTAACCCAACGGATATCTATGATGGCTTTTAAGACACGGGGTTAACATGATGTGTGTATGCATGCGATGCATGAGATATGTGCAATGTATGTAATATATAAGCCTATTTAAAAATTTTCACACTAGTTAGCCCATTATCATTTTAAAGTATTCAATCATACTATTGTGCGGTGCAAACTTGTCCCAGTTGAAAAGGCCCAACAGGTTTACACTTTGTGATAACATGGCTAAACAACTTCAAATGATAAGAGGCCCAAACATAAAATGGCCCATCGACATTTTAGAAGCTTTTGGCCCAACTGTCAAAGGACACGAACTCGTCCCAGTTTAAATGGCCCAACAAATTCACATCTTTTGACAAAAGTTCCAACTGGATCCAAATGACGACAGTCCAAAACATCAACATAAAAAAAAAAAATTTCTACTAGTTCCACGACTAAGGTTCACATGTGGGTTTACGGGAGTGCGGACAAAGGCTCTCGCTGACGAAGGCTCTCGCTGACAATGCCTTTAACTAAACCCCTTCAACCCACTGTAGACACGGTTAATTAAAGCACAAATCTAAACATTACAAGACATTATTTCGGGGCCAATTCTCTTTCACCAGTGGAGTCGCCAGACTGTAGGACACAGAAATCGGCGACGCTGTTCTAGGCTCGCGGCCTAGTTGGGAGTACGAAATAACATGGAGTCGCCACCAGGTGTGAACCGGGACAAAGGTTTAAGGCCGCACTCACCCCTCGCAAGGGAAGACCTCAAACCGTTGGGTTCGGAATGGTCTCTTACTTATGTCACTTGTGATGGTATGACTTGTGCAATAAATTAACCGAGTCTACGCAATATATATGCTCAAAGGTCACTTAGATCTAATATGTATTCGTCAAAATTACTCCTAATCTAAGTTCGCATGCTTGAAAGTAAGTCTTTAAATGGAAAACACAATACCAGACAATTAGCATATTGAACCATCAAAATAAAGTAAATAAGTAGCTATTCAAGTATAAACACAACCTAAACAAAACACCATGCACCAAGAATAATATAATTATGCTCCGAAAATAAATAACGAACTAGACTAAATCATGCTTAAATTAATAAATAAAACAACCTAGAAACTATAACATGCTCAAATACAAGTTTGGATCGAACGAAACATATGTCTCTTAAGTGGTACGTGGCGTTGTATCCCGAGTATAAACCGTACTACCGTCCATTCGGATTCGGCTACGGAATTTACGTCCGGGTTTCCATCCAATATACCACAAAAGGGAACACACGTTCCGTCCATCCAACAATCACATCATGCCTCAAACGACTCTCATACAATAATCTTTTTAAAATAAATAAAATAAACGAAAGATGATAAATAAAAGGGTGCCCTCAGGTCTAACCTCTTTTGTCGTCTCTCGAAAGCACGTTACACGGCCGTCGGAAGGGTTGTTCCTCCGTAACTTTTCTGGTTCACTAATCCAATATTTTTCCTCGCTGTTTCGCTGTTCGGGCTACTGTTTTTACTCCGTTTCACTGCTGTTTTGCTGCTGTTTTTCAGTCCACTGTTTTGATTGTTTAGGGGACTGTTTTGGGCGTTTTTAAGGGCTAAAGGGCTAATGTTTTTGATGATTTTTCAGGGGTTTTTTGTGCAGTTTTTAGTGCAGTTTTGGGATGATTTCTGGACTGTTTTACGGGGTCTGAGTTGCGGAAAAACTGGACAGAATAGGGATGTAACGTGCGGCAGGTTTAGGGACTGTGCAGTGAGGTATTTAGGTGTGTGACTTGAATTTGTGGCCTTAGGTGATGCGCTGTTTGAGTGATCTGTTGATACGTGAAGAGTTTATGTGTTAAGGGGCGTGCCTGTGAGGCTGAGTGAGTGTGTGCGTCAGTTTCTCGTTAGTGGCTGTGCGTTTCTTGGCTGTTTGTGCGATGGAATTGAGTGTGTGGCTGTTTATTGTATGAGGGCTGAGCGTGGCTTCGGGGTCATTGTTGTGAAGGGCAGGTGTTGAGGCGTGATGTGGCTAGGCTTTGACGTGATGGGCGTTGAGACAAGGGGCTTGATGGCTTACGTGAGTGATGTGATTAGCGAAGTGGGCTGTGAGGGAAATATGCTGCGTGAATGGGTAACTGGTGAAGGGTTTAGGTGCGCAATTGAGAGGGTGCAGGTCAGTGGCGTGCTGGTGGCTTGCTAGTCAGTTTTTCCGAGAGGAAAATGAGAACTAGGGCTTTAGGGTTCTTTGACGTGAGTTTGTAGGGTTTTTCTGTTTTTGTGTGGTGCCGTGGAGAGTCAAGAAGCAGGTGCCGTGGCTGTGTGAGAGCTGCTTACGTTGAATTATTTGGGTTTATTGTTTGTTTGTGGCTGTGTGTGAATTGGCTATGAGGGAATGGGCAGTTTTTTGTGAGTGGGCAGGCGCTGTTTTAAGGGTACGTGTGAGCTGTGTCGGTTGGCCGTGAGTGAGTTGGGACGTTAGTGGCTGTTATCATGGTTAATAAGGCAGGCTGGTTTGTCTGAATGAATGGCTAAAGGCTTGTGAATAAGAGAGGTCATCTAGGGTTCATTGCTATGGTGATTGACGTGAGTGGGTCCTCTCTTCCCTTTGGCCGTGAGGGGCTCTTCTTGTTTGTTGTGTGAATGTGCGTGAGTTTGTGAAGTGGGGGGCAGGTAACGTGAAGCTTTGTGAGTGTGCAGGTGGCGTGAAGCTTGGTGGACAATGGCAGGTGGCTGCGTTGAGTGAAGGCTGTGAAGAGTTGTTGCTTGGCTGAGGTTTAGGGCTGGTGAATGGCGCTTAAAGGTGCAGGTGGTGTGATTTTGTCGTGAAAGATGTGAGAGAGAGATGTGTGTGCTTGTGGTGAGAATAATGGGAACTTTGTAGCGTTAGGCGTGAGTGCTGAAGTTGGTTGCTTATAGGGCAGGTGGCAGTGAGAAAATTTGTTAGGTTAGGCGTGAGTGCTGAAGTTTAGAGGCAATTGGCGAGAGGCTAGGTGAGACACGTAGGTGGAGGGATCAAGGGCTGTGAACGTGGCTGAATGGGTAAGGCAAGATGTGGTTCGTGCCGTGAATTTGTGGCAGTGAGGCTTGTGTGGCAGGTGGTTTTGGCTTTGTGTTTGGCGTGGAGATAGTGACGATTTTGAGGGTTTATGAGCAGGTGCGTGAAGCTTGTGGGTTCAACGTGTCTTGTGGCGTGAAGGCAGAGGCGTGATGGTGTCCGTGAATGGCTGGTGTGAAGGCTTGAAAATTGCGTGATGGAGCAGGGGCTGCTTTGCTTGTTGGTCAGCTAGGAGAAGAAGAATCAGAGTTCTTAGGCTGATGTTTGTATTATTGCCGTCCGTTTGGTGGGGCTTGGGTTGCTGTTTGAATGAGGGTTCTGTTTGTGGTGGGGCTGCCGAGTGGGTTTTTGATGGGTGCGTGGATTCTGGGCCAAGATTTTTAATTTTTTTTTTAAAACAAGAATCGACTGAGCAAATCCGCGGACAACCAGCGAGTTAAAAATTGACGAGCTATTAATTTCAGAATTTTCCCTTCCGGCATACGTTTCCTGCTACTCCCGCGATTTAAAAGGTAGTGTCTCCATACGAGACTCATCATCGGGTCTTATGTAAAAAATGCAGTGCCTAAGAGGGTTTGGAACACTTACGATGAATATAGATTGACGGAGTACTTGCGAAGGTGACTGAAACAATAGACGGCGGTGATGAGGAAGTTTGAACAAGAATGGATTCGGTTTCAGAGGCTTCAATCGAAAGTGAAAAGTGTAAAAATGGGATTATGCAACAAGTATCCTTTCTTAATATAGCAGCTCGCCCCAGCTTGCCTCATTTCAACAACCGGTGGGGAGCACCTCAGTATACGATCGCGAGTGTTTGTTTTGATAAAACAACTAGGAGTGGGCACGGAAAATGAAATCTGTAGGACCTAGACTTGAGAAAGTTAAGTTAGTATATACGCCGCTCTTTATCATCGTGGTCCTTTTATGCTAGCAACAACCCGAGCGAACTTGTCGTAGCAGACAAATAGTTGATTATAGGGTTTCCCCGCCATCAAGACTGGCTGAGATAAGAGTTCGTCCTTCATCGCTTTGAAAGCCTTCTACATTCTTCGGACCACACATACTCGAAACCCTTTTTCATTATAACTGACCAGGGCTCGTATTCATATTCTTCTCTCCAACATACCATTTTGCCATTCGTAGAAGAAAGATAGGTGGTCCAAAATTAGATTCAATCCATCATTTTATTTTCGCTACTATTGGGTCACTTAGGGTCGGCTTTGATTCGATACGGAAAGACATCTATTTCTTTCTATCAAGAAGAAGGCGATGGATAGGATAAATAAATAGGTTTAAGTCTTTATCCGCTTGGAGGGATGAATTTTCAATTTCTAAGGCTTCGTTTTTCTCCGAGACTGTCGGCCTCAACTAATCACTAGCTTCTTAAAGAATAATATCGTCAAGGCGGCCTTTCCTTTAGCCTTTTTAATTGAAACCCCAGATCAAGAAATTCTCTTTCCCCGCGCATAGCTTTCATTATAAAGAGTTTATTTTTTAAGGGACTCATTTGAGTGACAGTTTGGGTAGGGGAGCTTTACCTATGATCGAGAATTGCACCTTCTTATATGAAAAAAAACCTTTAAAAATAAAAAGAAAAGGATGAGCTCTATACCTACAAGTTCAGTTCGTGTCTCACTTGACGCAAAGAATTCTTTCTCTTATACTAAGGCATTGCCTTGGTAGCTGCCTATTCTTCTATCATTGGATTTTAAGTCTTGGAAGTAAGCAAGTCGTCTTTGGTTTGGAGCGAAATTCCCTCAAACTCGGATGTATAGGCTTCATCGAGTGCCTTACCGGAAAGCGACGATCTAAAGGAAGGGCTCTTTAGCTTGCTCCGACAGAGGTCCCCTTCTCCCTTAGCTACGAGACCTGCTCAACCATAAGATAAGGGGATGTAGGTCCAGCCGAGACTATGTTCTACTGACCAAGTGCAGTTGCCTCAATAGAAATGTTTTCCCCGGGATCAAAGACGGAATCTTTCTCATTAGATCGGCGAGGATGCCTGACCAAGTAAGTCGGGTTTAGATCTTTGGTCAATCAATCCGCTAAGCCATTGCTTTCTATTTCTTTCGGACTTGGCCGATGAACTACCCCCTCGATTCTTCCTTTTTGCTAAGAATCAAGGACTGAATCGTCAATGGATAAATAGGATTCTATTGATTCGAGCCTCTCCTTTATATAAAGCTATTCCAGTCAGAGACTGTCTCCCAAGAGCCCAAAGTCTTCGACTAATTGGAGCAAGAGCAGCAAGAAGGGGTTATGTACACGCCGAAGTAACTTAACTTTACTTTGTGTACTAATTTCGTCCTTTGGAGGTAGCATATATGTAGCAGCCTCTTCCAATCCACGAGTGGAGTCCGGATCCAAGCTAAGGCTATCTGGGGAGGGCCAACCTTAGTGAGCAGCTTATCTAACCTATTAAGATAAAAGCAGAGGTCTTGCTCATGGATCCAGTTGAGAAGCTCTCGGAAAAACATCAATACGTGGATATAAATAACCCAACTTCCACCGGCTCCCCATTTCTAGATCATTCATATTGAGTGACATAGCCCATTTCGAGGAGTTTTCTTTGCGCCACTCGAAGACCCACCAGGTCGACCAGGAAAAAGCTCCAAATTGACCCTTAACAGTCATAATACCATCACCTATGGTAGCGTGACCAAGGTCCTTCTATCTTCCTAATGTCTCATTAGAGTGAGAGGGGAATTCCAAAGCTTGAATGAAGTGATTGGCGGATTCCTTCTTTCGTCAGCTTTACGCCCCTTCAACAGAATCTGCCGTTAAGTCTTTCTTTGGCGGGCACGCTGTCCTTGATTCAAGAGGTTGCGGGCAGGGGCTTGAAAGGAAGGGAAATTGCCTTGATGCCACTGTTTACTAGTGATAGAATTCTATGATTTCAATGACTTAATAGGGGGACCCCCAAACCCTCTAGTTCATCTTTCTCTCATCATGATAAAAAAGTAGTTTCCAGGAAGAAAGAATGGCCCAAGAATGTGGAATGACCAAAAAGAAAGTAAAGAAAGCTATTAAAAACCAGGCACTCAAGGACTACAGCAACTCATAAACCTACTTAATTGGGATAGATTAGGATCTTTGGATTGGTTTAATTTCTCATAAGTTATCCTTTTTGTTATGTTTTTAACCGAAGTTGGGATTCGCTCTTACAATGCCCCCAAAGCGACAAAATCTCTTTTACTTTACAAAAAAAAAAAGGAAAAACCCACCTTAAGGTCCCTGTACTCTCAATGTTTTTTACATTACACCCCTGTACTAAATTTTCTACACATTGCACCACTGTACTCTCAATATTTTTTACATTGCACCCATGTACTAAATTTTCTACACATTGCACCCCTGCACTCTCAAAAAATTGACATTCCACCCTTATTTTAACGGCAAGTTAACAGAGTTGAGAAATATTCTGACATCACCCACCCTTATTTCGGATTGGACCGAGCAAATTTTTTTACTTTGAAGTTATGCTAGGGCGCATAACTATATGTTAGGGCACATAAATATTATGCTCCTTCTGATATATTCAAAAATCCAACTAATTTATTGCAAAAATTAGATCAAAACTACGATCTTGGAGTGTTATTAATGAACAACAAAAAACAAACAAAGATGCTTCACGGTTATCAGACATCATTCCTAAAGAACGACAACGAGTATTACATGTCATGCGTGCACATTTATAGCAAACACCCATTTTTTTAGCTCTTCTCTTTTTAGCATAGGTGATTCTTCCTAAACCCGACAGATATGACACAAATAAGGGTGAGTGATGTCAGAATATTTCTTAACTCTGTTAACTTGCCGTTAAAATAAGGGTGAAATGTCAATTTTTGAGAGTGCAGGGGTGCAATGTGTATAAAATTTAGTATAGGGGTGCAATGTAAAAAAAATTGAGAGTACAGGGGTTGCAATGTGTAGAAAATTTAGTACAGGGGTGCAATGTAAAAAACATTGAGAGTACATGGGCCTCAAGGTGGGTTTTTCCAAAAAAAAAATACATTTGTAAGATTCATTTATGCCTTGCTTTGTTGTTCCTTTCGTCCCTAAAGTGAAGCTCGATGATAAAGAAAAATATCTTTCCTCAAAAATCATATCCTCAATTGAAATAGTTTACTTTTAAAAACTTCATTATAGGTTGCTTTCTTAGCCAACTCTGAGAAGTAGGTCTCACATCCGTAAAGTAAATAGGGTGAAAGACATATTTTTTGAATACGAATCTTTATCCTCAGCAGATTCTATGGTGGAGGATAGAGTGTAATGTTGAATCTGTTGTTGGAGGTCTTTTGTGGATCCGTATGAGTGATATGAAGGAACTTCAAATTGACTCTTACCGTTGTCCTTCTCTCACGGTCAGCCTATATTTGAACAAGAATGTTGTGTTGTCCAACAGATCCTAGAAGAAGGTGACTCGCGCAGACAGCTGACTCATTTTCAATAGAAAGGAATAGTCAAACCAACCCAGCAGGTTGGTCAATCTCAGAAATCTTATTGACCATCAAACCAGAGACATTCTGGTGGGAAGAATCTGAATCTAGGTAGGGCGAGTCAGAAGGAGAAACTTCCAATAGCTCAAACTTTTAAGCTTATTTGATGGAAACTCAACCATTAACTAGCAAAGCGAAGTAGCCCCATGCATAAGCATTTGTACTAAAGTCGTTACTCTCGGACCTCTCGCCCGATAGAGCTCTTTCACTCCACCATTTCCATCATATGCAGGCGTGTAAACCCTAGCAGAGCCTTTCAGTACTTCCTTGTCAATAGAGTGTGTAACTTCCTCAGCATAGGACCTGTACTTCAAGTAAGGAAGAAGCAATGGCACCTCTCCAGAACTGTAAAGTGGACAAGTATTTTCCTCAAAAAACAAGTCAACAAAGTAAAGATCTCAATGACAACAAAGAGGTCAACAAAGGAAGAGTCTGTATCACAACCAATAAGAGGAATACCCACCAATTTTGCCTTACCATACGGTAATAGAAAAACTAGAGCGGTAACAGACGGACCCACCAATGGAACTTTACCATTATTAAGAGGACATACAGCTTCCTCATTCACAGCGACAGGATCTCTCATACCGGCAGACGGAGGGCACAAGGATGGAGTTTGGCCAGACATCCCATTCAAATCAGTAACCAAGCAGCCATTACCCACCAGGGGTTCGCTCCAACCAACAATGATATCCTCCGCCATACAGAATCTGAAAAATAAAAAAGTTCAAGCGAAAGAAGCCCGCATACACACTTTTCTTTCCTTGCCCCTTTTCTAGGACAAGCCTCGTCCATTTGACTACACCATTTTCTTTTCCTTCCACCCATGATACGCAGCATCTCTAAAACTACGTCGTTAAAATATGGACTATTTATCATCAAGTTATTGTGTAGATCACTTAAATACGCTAAGCGATCGTGACCACCGTGAAGTTCGAGTAAGTTTTTTACTACCCAGTCCTCTCGTAATAAGGTTGGCTTCTCTTAGTTCTCCTTTTAAGACCAACGGTATATAAAAACCAAACTGTCTCACGACATTCTAAACCCAACTCACGTACCACTTGAATCGGCGAACAGCCAAACTCTTGGGACCTTATTCAACCACAGGATGTGATGAGTAGACATTGAGGTGCCAAAAAACTCTGTCAATAAGAGCTATTAGGAGCCATCAGCCTGTTATCCCCGGCATACGTGGGTTAGACTGGTATAAGAAGTTATGGGAAAAAGTATATTATAGCATTTCTAATTTGTGAATTTCTAATGATCGTTGTGTTATGCATGTTGGATCTTCTAATATCTATATTTTTCGAAAACGTGTTAATCCAAATGTTCTGCGGAGCTGAGCATCTTCTATTCGGTAATTTGTGAATTTCTAATGATCGTTGTGTTATGCATGTTGGATCTTCTAATACTTCTATATTTTTCGAAAACGTGTTAATCCAAATGTTCTGCGGAGCTGAGCATCTTCTATTCGGTGGAATAAAAATTTTCCTTTGCATGGGCCTTGTGCAGTAAACCCTTATGGGTGGTCGTCTGTCGTCATAATGTAGCCCCACGAAGCTTTGGGAATATGAGTAGTCTTGGGTGTAGCATAACATTTCTAGACAAACCAGCCCAACCCAACTAAGAAGAACCGAACCTGACAGACTCATCATTTTCCTTTTGGGAGGGTACTTTGAGAAGTGGGTACCTCGTATAACCTCGACCCACCTACTTGGGTATTGTATAGATATGTAGGAAGGGGTGCCCCTAAGTATGTGTAGGGGTTGTGTTTGTTCGCGAGAATGGTTCCTCGTAAAGTCAGTTTGGGGGGTGTGGACACACTTGCGTGAACACCGGATAAGCATCTACAAGACCCCTGTTTACTTGAACCGCTTGAAAAATTTGGCAGCCCCTGTTTGGGGATCATTCCAAAACTTTTGACAGGGGAAAACCTCATCGGAAGATCAAATGGAGAAGAATGCATTGTCTCAAGTATGTCTGAAAGACTTACTTAAATGATCACTCATGTTGACGGCTTTTATTGTTTTAACCATGTGGGCTGGGAACGTTGGAACAATATTCACAGTTGCGTCATGGACAAACTTGAACATTCACCAAAAATTCATTGGACTACTTAATGTTGATGACTTTTTCGATTTTCTTTTTGTATTTCTTGAGGATGCCAAAAGAAATGGGTTTATTTCAAAATCTGTAAAAGATATCTTCCTAACTGCAAGAAAATCTGATGATTTAATTGACCAACTCTTAGCTTATGAACTAAAAATCGACCTCATTCTTTCCAAGTTGAACTAGTTTGGTAACGATTATGGCAAGAAGCGTAGAGTGGACTTGAATCTTAATCTGTAATTTTTTTTTTTAAATAGTCGTAGATTCAATTGTCAATTCCACACTAACTAGGTGATGTCTTCTAAACTCTACTTCTTCTTTTAAGACATTGGGGACAATGTCTCAAATTGGTTGGGGATGGGATATTTGACTAAATAGTTTTCATTTTTATGTTTCGTTGCTATTTTTTTTTATCCAAAAAATCATTTTTATGGTGTTGTTTTATGTAAAAAAATAATTATTATGTTGTTTTTGCTTTGTTGTTATTTTGGTGTGTAAATAATATATTATATATATATTGTGTTGATTTTCTTTTGTATTTTTCAAAAAAAAAAATTACACACAAACTAACAACAAATTTTTAACTAACCAAGTTGAATTTTTGTCCAGAGGTGGCTGTGTAAGAAGTTTTCGCTCCTAAGACGCATCTCAAAATAATTCGTAACAAGTTATTTTTGTTCCTTTCTTTTTGAATCATTTAAATTTGTGAATTCTCCATAATATTGATTAAATATGATCTTCATATGCTCATTTGACATGTATTATCAACATACATGGTAACATATGAACATGGGTTGTAAATGAAAATTTTGTAATATTCAGTTCTCTAGTTTGTTGGAGGTAACACCTAAAGACAGTGGAATTTGTATTTTTATTTTAAAAAAAAACTAATCATACTTTTACTTAGTAACCGGACATCTTGCCTCATCAAGCAGTGATTGTTCGCGTAAAACGGTAGAGCTTGAATTAGTTTAAAAAAATGATAATAATCAAGTTTTTACTCAGTAACCGGACATCTTGTCTCAGTAAGCATTGATTGTTCACGTAAAACGGTAGAGCTTGATTTTGTAAAAAACAAGTGTGTGAATAACTTAGATTTTGTAGCCTCTCTAACTCGAGCAATTAAGTCTGTATGGGTGTTTTAACACTTAGTGCCCTAAGGCCAACTTGTCTAGGAGTCATTGGCCCAAAGCTCGTTACATGGGTTAAAGAGAAAACTTAAGGAAATCTGACACTTTTTCTTTTTAATATCTGATATCCGAGCAATTAAGTCTGTAGGAGTGTCTTAACACCTAGTGCCCTAAAGCCAACTGGTTTGGGAGTCAATGGCCCAAAGCTCGTTACAATGATTGAAAATTTATTATTTTTATTTTTAAAAAAAAAATATTTTTGTATTTATAAATAAACTTTCACTACCAAAAGGTGTGAACTCTAATATAATTTTAGGACAAAAATATTACTCTCTTTTCAACAAGACTTGTGAATATTGTGGGCACAATGAATTGATTGATACTTTATTTTATGTGTGTATGGAAGAATGGTAAAAAGTACATGAGAATTTACTTATTTGATTATTTAGAAAGAAAAAAATAATTATTAACTTGGATAAGAATTATTCTTTTAAGTTTTCACTTAAAATTACTATGGACTAGTAATAAGCTGGTTAGGGTGTGATGAACACTAAAAAGTACACATTTATTAAAAGAAAAATTAATCATTTTACACTTATAGTTTCATTAATCCCCTTAATTTAGCACATTTGTTAAATTATAATTATATTTATGTTTATTGTGATTTTTATCTTTTATGTAGGTGAAATAATACTTTGGATGCATATCTAGAAAAATAGACTTGACATTTGGATTTTGGAGGCTGGAAACTTAATAGGGCGTTCTAACAGTGTACAACTTCGGAAATTTCAACCATGTGTAATGTTCATATTTTGGCCATAACTTTTTACTTCGATATCAGATTAAGGTGATTCAGGTTCCAAATGAAAGAAAACTCAAAGATCTACAACTTTGAAGTTCATAATATTCTCTAATTCTGAGGGTTTCAATGTCAAAATAGATGAAGAAGTCACATATATTGCATGTAATTTTAATTATTAGAAAATAAAATAAAATAAATAATAAATAATAAATAAATGTCACAATTCACTTTAGGTGGATTGTGATAAATGTTTGCTATATGATCAATAAAAATAAAAATAAAAGTCAAAAAAGGAAAAGAAAAAAATAAATTAGTTAAAGTTTGTTGTTTGTATTTGATTTGGAAAATTATAATGAATGATTGAGTGATGAGAACTTCTACTATAAATAGAGGTGTTCACCTATCTTTTGCTTCATACTTTCTTTCAAAGTTCTCTTGTAGAATTTAAGAGAGAGTACTTGTGTGTTTTATTTTTTAAGCTTTCTTATAATTTATTTCTCTTTTGGTAATAAAATTATGCATGTTTTTCTTCAAATCATGAGTAACTAATTTTATCGTGATGGGGTAAAGAGTGAATCTTTTAATATGAGAATATATATTAATATTATTATATATTATAATATATAAATTATAACCTGAATAAGTAATTTAAATATGGATTAATTATTGACAAACTTTGCTACCGCCTATATGGCTGGTTTTATTTTTGGCATAATTGAGTACCTAACTGGACTTGTTATAGATAAATGTTATCATCGTCTTAATAGCTGATTTTATATTTTTGACATAATTAATTCCTGAAGTAAATTAACTGGGTAATAATAACAATTTGTATGTTATAAAAAGTAAGATTTCTCTATATTTGAAATATTAAGAGTGGATCTCCTAACCTCAGTATTTTAATCTATTGTTGTAGTTCAATTTAAAATTTTCCACCACTTCAAACAAATCCAATATTTTTTTATTTCACTCGAATTGTTATTTTATTTTACTAAATTTATTCCATGTGGATCGACCCCGGACTTACCAGGTTATTTTATTTTTTTCGATACTCTTATACTTGAGAGTAAATAACCACTTTTTAAGCATGTCACATATAAACAGGCGATATTGGATATCAGTTCAGGAAAATGGCAGGAAGCCATGAAGTTTGAGATGGATTCTATGCATGACAATCAAGTTTGGAACTTGATTGAACTTCCTGAAGAAGTTAAACTTATTGGTTATAAAAGAAAACAATGGCCCGATGGAAAGGTGAAAACCTTTAAGGCCCGACTGGTAGCGAAATGTTACACTCAACATCTTGGGATTGACTATGAGGAAAAATTTTCACCAGTAGCCATGCTAAAATCCATTAGGATTCTTTTAGCCATTATTGCATATCATGATTATGAGATATGATAGATGTATGTGAAAACTGCGTTCCTAAATGGATTTCTTGATGAAGATATCTATATTGAACAACCTATAAGGTTTCGTATGCAGTGAGACTCCAAACTTGGTTTGTAAGCTCAAGAAGTCTATTTATGGACTTAAACATGCATCCTGAAGCTGGAATCGTCATTTTGATGAGATAATTAGATTATCTGGATTCATCAAGAACGAGGAAGAGTCGTGTGTTTATAAGAAAGTTAGTGGGAGTATGATATTATTCCTTATTTTGTATGTAGACAATATCCTTATCATGTGAAATGATATAGAATTGATTCAAAATGTGAAAGCCTACCTTTGCAAGAACTTCTCCACGAAAGATATGAGTGAGAATTTCTATATACTAGGTATAAGGCTTTACCGGGATAGAGTAAGGAAGCTTATAGGGTTGCCGCAATTCATATACATAGATAAAATGTTAGAAATGTACGGTTTTACCTTTGCAACTCAGCATGCACAGTATGATGCGCAAGCAGCGTGCATGTTGCGCTTTCTCAGTTTTTTCTCGTCTTGGTTTTTCCAGACTCCGATTCATCCCTGATTTTTCCCTATACACTCTTAATGGAATATAGTATTTCATTATAATATTTAAAAACACATACATGCTCAGTTAGACCCATTTTCACTGCGCGAGACATCGATCCGACCATAGGGGTCCCAACCGCCCCAACAAAAATAACGACATATAAATATATAAAATTTTGTATTTTTTTAAGGAAGGTATAAGACTCTTTCTTATATATTGCACCCTCATCTTATCCAAACCCTAAATTAAACTTATCCCTTAAGATTTGAATTCCCGATATGTTGCTTTTATTGCAAAAATTAAGTCAGTTAAATTATCATTTAGAGATAAAACCCTTATTTTTCTAAAAGTGTATTTTAGTCTGGGTGATGAGGACTCTGGCCTAGGTACACAGTTTGGTAATGTTCTTTCTTTGTCCTCGAGATGAAAGCACATGGTGCTTGGACCTCAGAGTTACAGCTTGTCATCTTTAATTAAACATAAATGTCTTTTAACATAATTTTTTTTTTTAAAAAAAAAAAAAAAAAAAAAAAAAAGGTAAATGATTGTGTGCTAGTTTTATAACCAAAGTTGAGATGTGACCAAAACTTTGTCGCAAAAATAAGCATTAACGGTTCTTCTTTGCTAAGCTATGAGTAGGGGTGTCAAAACGAATAAACGAATCGAATTCGTGTCGAATACTAAACGAATCGAATCATAATATACTAAATTCGAATTCGATTCGTTTATTAAATGAATCCTAATATTAGGATTCGAATTCGATTCGTTTAATAAACAAATATTCGTATTCGATTTGTTTATTCGTTTACATAAATTTAAACGAATCGAATCGAATTCAATATTCGTTTAATAAACGAATACTGAATTCGATTCGATTCGTTTACATAAAATTAAATACAAAATATTAGCAAATTCATTATGATAGAATACACATCCTTATATTTAGCTCTAAATTTCAAATTACATCAATTACATAATAATAATTAAAATCTTCAAAACATATTTTTTTCCATATCTTCTTCCATTCCAATGCTTGGAGAGTCTTCAACTGTATACACCATATCACTTTTGTTGCTCTCCATTTTTCTGTAAATTATATTAATAATCAAATCAAAAACTATTTAATATGAATCTATAATAAAAAATAGTTTAAATCAGAGATCAATCTAACTGTGAACCCTCTCATAATGTTGATTGGTGAATAAGCTGTAAATATTGTTTCGGAATTATGAAGCTGGGTGAGAGAAGAGATATTAAGCCTCTTCTTGTAAAATTTGGGGTGACTTTTGTTTTCTCCTTGGCAGGAGTTTTCGTTGCTCGCCTTAGAAGAAGAGAAACTTAAATACCCAAATATTTGAAAATGATAATCGACCAGAAAAATAGAACAAAAATAAGATAAAAGAGTACCCCCAAAAATATGTAGAAGCATAAAGAGTACTCAAAGTAAAAACTAAGAAAGTTAGAAACAAATACCAGAATCATACCAGTATAATGAGATTTGAGAGAGATCAACCCGTGTGCGTTTTCAACTAAGGTTTCTTTTCTTTTTCTTTTTTTTCCTTTTCTTGTTAGAACCGAAAGACCTACATGGTTGCTTTCTTAGCAGATTTACAGATAGGACAAGAAGCAAGAAAAGCTTCACATTGCTTGCACGAGCAGAGGTGCCTGCAAGGTAAAAAAAGAACACACGAGTTCCTAGAATAAGGTTTGGAAACTTGAATTCATTTGATGTAAAAGGAGAGGAGAGTCGGCGGCAGTTGTTTTAGGTTTGATGAATGAAGAATTTGTTTTAGGTTTAGTTTTTATTATATACTAATATTTTAGGTTAAATGGGTAATTACTAAAATGACCTTAGTGTTAAACACTTATATTCAAAAAACGAAGGATAAATTTATAATTTAATTAAACGGATATAAAACGAATTCGATTCGGATTTGATTCGTTTATGATTCGTTTAATAAACGAATTCTAAACGAATAAACGAATTGACAAGCTCAAATTCGGATTCGATTCGTTTAATAAATGAATCGAATCGAATTGACTCATTTATTAAACGAATCCAATTTTCCAAACCCGCATTCGCTTTAAAGCAAATCGAATCGAACGAATAAACGAATCATGACTCAAATTACCACCCCTATCTGTGAGTGCCATCGAGCTGCAACTTCCCGGATAACTGGCGAGCTTTCTTTTCTTGGTTACAACATGAACTATGACTACATTATATATATTTTTGGCTGATCAAGGTGGTGGATTCATGGGTCCACAAAATGTCTAGTCAAAGCAACCGGTCATGTTGAACTTAATTTAAAAAATAAAAAATAAAATAAAAAAGTTTTTCAATTACAATCGAATTTTTCATTTGTTGTCGATAAAAATATTTATAATAAACTTTTTTTGTATGTATGATTTGTAGTTAATTATCATTAATCTCCTTAACGTATTAGCTTATTAACTATATATGCCACATTTAACAAAAACAATTGATTAAATGTTGAAATGCAACCCCATTTGAAGAAGAAAAAATTTCTGCGACAAAAATGCAGAAATGGTAATCTCAAATTGGACTAATAAATACATCCCATATTGGTCATTTTATCTCAACACCGGATTAATGTATAAATCAAGTGACAATTGGATTAAGCAGCAAATCCGCTTGCTACTGCTTAAAGTAAAATAAAGTCTCTGTCATCCTTATCCATGAAACAAAAATAACTAAAAGGTCCAGTGAGATCTCAACTGATACTGCATATTGATGCATGGCTCAAGGCTGTTGTAGGGTTCTTTCTACTTTTTCTTCTTATATCTCAATTTTTTTTCCACAGCACCTACATAACAAAGCACAAGAACCACAAGCTAATAAGATAATTGTACAAAGGCCTAGCATGTTAGAAAAAAAATGTTAGACGTCTAGACCCAGAAAATGGTTTGTAACTGTCATTGGAAGGTGTCACTACTAGAAGTATATTCTCAAATAAAGTTCATGGTTGAAATTTGTTGGTTGGTTAGTGAAATCCATTGAGATTAGTACATGTTGTATATCAAGACTTGTTCTGATGATTTATCTCAATGAATCATGAGTCTTTGGAGACTTAAATAGACATGTAGGTGTTTATTTGATGAGCACTGAACGACTCACCGGAAGAATTCCTAATAGATAGCACACCAACGACAATAGAATCTTCTCGAGTCGAGTTGCATATACAGTTCGTTGACTTGAGATATTACTGTGGATGTATAAGTGATCTTCCACACTTACAACAGTCACCTCACCGGTTAATCTAGAACTAACCTCTGTTTGTTTGTTGGGTATGAACTGATACTCATGATATCCTATGATTTATCCAAAGATGATTTGTCAGCCCCGTGTGCGGGATTTAAGCATTCACTTTGTGATCCTTAAATCTCTGGCCAAAGTACATTCTGGAAACGAGTTCTACATGTTGATTAAAAGATCACGAATATGTCGCGACACATGTATGAATTGTACACTAGCGGAGATTTGACGTTCTCATATATGTCTCCAATATAATTCAGATAGCATATGACGAAGGGAATATAGGATATGCCTATAACTCGACTTATATGGTTCAACGAGATGTGAGTGGGTAAATTATAGATACAGAATGTGTTCTATGCAGATATACTTGAACCTATGACTCTCACTAATAAAGTAAACTCGTAGAGCATTAGGGAAATTCGTAATATTATACATGTCGAGGTATTTTTCGCATATAATGTATATATGTATATGATACATAATTTGATTAAATACACATTAGAATTTAGACACATGTTAAATGAATAATTATTTAATTAATTAATAATTTATTAATTTAATACTTATTTATTAAAAAATCTTATCGGAATATTCTTTACTTAATTAAATAATTAATTTATGAAGCTTATTAGATAAGCTTTATGCTTGCCAGAATAATAGCCATATACTAAAAGAACATTTGGCTTAATTTTTGGCCAAGTATTAATTTTGTTGAAATTATCAAAATACCACTCTAATTATAAAGGCCTAATTTTCGACTAAAGCTATTTGAGTGAAAAAAATATTTTCTCATTGAGGCTTGCCTAAGAAGCTTTGAAGGGTTCAAAAAGGACAAAATTTAGTGTTTTTAATTTGGCTCATTCAATTATCAAATTGGAAGTATTGTTGGATTATTTAAGAGCCTAAACTGTAACATCCCACCCGAAGCCAGAATACTACCGGCAGGAGAAAGAAAAACTCATCTCCATAAGTCTCTATTTCTACTAAAATTTCGGCATGACCTTTGCTAAAAATCATGAAACCTGGATCCAAGTCCAGCACCTCGAGGTGTCATGATTTAAAATTCAAAAGCAATCATCTCAACTCATGCAAATAGGCCTCCGGCCCGAAAAATCTCAACTTATATGTAAATAGGCCTTCGGCCTGACATAAGACAAATAACTACAAATAACTACGTGCTCAGCACGATCAAAACTACATATATGATACAAATAAATAAAACTAAGGCTATGAGAGCCCAATCACACATCCCATAACCATTCAACGACTCAAGACCGACTTGACTACATCGGGGTGATCTGTTGTCTGCAAGACGCCTCTAGTGTTGGGTTTTTAAGGTCAATCTCAAGATCATTTAAGCATAAAACATGTGTGAATACGCAAAGAAGTAGCGGAAATTAAACTCACTTTGATCGGTTGAGTGGATGTGTTGAGAATAAAAAATTTGTTCCTTTGAAGTTGCTCAAAGCTCCTCTTTGAATGATTGGTGTAGCTCCAAGCTTTCAAGTTTGATTCCAAACTCAATGGGAAAAGTTTCCCTATCACCTTTGTATGATTCTTTTAAGTGCTAGCTCTTGGAAAATTTTGCAACAAAATTTCCCCTTGTGTCTTTGTAACTCACGGCAAAGTAGAAGAGAGGAGAAGGAGAATGTTTTTCACACCCAATGGTGAGAGAAGAGAAAAATGAGTGAAATGTTTTTTTATTTCAAAAATCAATGTAAAGTAATACTAAAATCCAAAGTTGGTATATGTCACTTACACATCAATTTTAATAATGCTTGTGTAAGAAACAAGCTAACCAAAAAATCCCACCAACTTCTATCAACCAAAAGTTGATAAAGTTGACTAGGTGATGTGACAAGTGGTGGGCCCCACTTGATTCAAAATCCGAGTGGGCCCGCAAACACATTTCGGGCTCGGGTTCGTTAATTCTGAATTAACGAATTTTTCGTTGCGACGTAATTAAATCAAATTTAATTAAATAATTATGCCTAGCAAAATTACTATTAAAGTCGCTCGCGAATTAATTCTAAATTAATTCGTTTGCCCGAATTAAAATCCAATTTTAATTCCATTATGAAATCTAATTTCATTTAATATATCGAATATATTATTTAATCCATTAATTCCAAATTAATCGTTCTCTCTCTATTAATTGAATTTTATCCCAGATAAATTCTCGTCGTAATTAATCCTATATTAATTTTCTCTCTTCTAATTAATCCCAGATTAATTATGTTCGAGTCAGACGTTATCGGTGAATCTTCGGGAAGCGACCCATGAGATCTCTGGATATGTTGGCAGTAAAGCCGGTCGTCGGACTATCCGAACACGTGCGTACCCAGTACCACATTTTTACCGATTTATAAGACATGGTTGGCTTCTAACAAAGCGTTGTGCCTACCCAATTCTCCAGAAATATTCTTTAAGGAATATATAATCTTTGTCAGGCGTAGTATACGTAGTATTGCGTATTTCGATCCAGTATCTGATGTCACATGAAAGGCCCGGGGCTGGAATAGTGTCTGCCTCGTACGAAGCATATATCGGATCACAAGCAACTAGTCTCTATAATCGGATAATCATGACCTTGTCATATTATCCCGATAGTTGCAACATAATAGAGAACTAGTTCTGTATCTCTGCGTGATCATCATCTCCATATGACTGAAGTGATACTTCCTTCTTGACATCACATCCAATACACTACGATTCTCAATAAACCCAGAAGAGGCGTACACAGAACATGTTAAAGTCCCGGACGACCAAAATCAAAGCGTATTGATTGTCGCAAGTATTAGCGATGCAAGTCTCAGGTTAAGACCAAATACACCTACCCTGAATCGGATTCCCATAAACACATAGTCATACTACCAATGAGATTCTGATGGGTCTATTCAGAGCGAAGCTGTTCCCGTACCATCGGTAAACACAACCTTTTATTACACTTGCATAAATATCCAATACTTAAATATATGAGAACTATGTTGTTACGCTTCCATAACACGCACAAGTGCAATACTAGTCTATTCTGCATTATCGATGTCCAGTCTCGATAATACTACGACTAGGGATATTTAATGATTAAAATTTAGTGGATTGATACTGTCTCATATCTTATAATCTGGAACTAATCATAAGGACTTTTATCATTTATATATTCAAGTAATCTAATTACAAAATGATAAAATAGCAATTTCCATTGTCACTTAGTTAATTTGAACAAAAACCACAATATCTTTTACAAATAGTGACGCTATGGGTCATAATTGTCAAACAATCTTCCACTTGGCCTATAGCCAGTCACTCAAGTATCTAACACCTGAACCATGTACATGTCGCTCAAACTTTTGCTGAGGAATAGCTTTCGTCAACAGATCTGCAATGTTGTCATCTGATGTGACCTTCTTGATCTTCACATCGCTACGATGTATGATCTCACGAATCAGATGGAAATGTCGAAGAACATGCTTGGATCGTTGATGAGACCGCAGTTCCTTAGCCTGCGCTATAGCCCCGTTATTGTCACAATACAATGGAACGGGCTCAGCTGCTAACGGAACTACTCCTGATCGATAATATCAGATCGAATCGGATCGGATTTGGCTATCGAACCTCATCGAATCATGTTTGGTTCATTTGTCGAATTTCGGATCGGATAAATTTGATAACTATTGGATCGAATCAGATTTTATCCGATTTGATAACAAATCCGAATCCGATAAGGAATCCGATTTGATAACAGATTCGAAATCCGATAGAGAATCTGATTTGATAATAAATCCGAAAGTAGATTCGATTTGCTAACAAATCCGATTCGAAAAATTTATTTGAAAATTTGTAAATTCATAACAATTTTATTGAATCGGATCGAATAACTTAAAATTCAAATCAATTTTATCAAATCGGATCCGTTATCGAATCAGATCCGTTATCAAATCTAATCCACTATCGGATTCATTATCAAATCGGATTCTTTATCGGATTCGAATCAGTTATCAAATCGGATTTATCTGATTCATTAAGTATTCGAATCATTTAAAACAAATCCGATCCGATTTGATAGTTATCGGATCGGATCAGTTCGAGTTTGATAAGGCTATCAAACCTTATCGGATCAAACAAACTAATATTAATCGGATCGGATCGGATTCGGTCTGATCTGATCCGATCCGAATCTGATAATGCCCACCCCTATCAGCTGCAGCAATATATTCCGCTTCTATTGTTGAATCGGCAACAGTCTCTTGCTTAGAATATTTCAGCTTACTGCTCCGTTGTTCAAATAAAATATGTACCCAGATTGTGACTTATAGTCATCTTTATCGATTTGGAAACTTGCTTCGGTAAACCCAGTTACCTCAAGTTCTCAATCTCCATAGATTAAGAACGCATCCCTAGTTCGTCTAAGATACTTAAGGATCTTCTTAATAGCAACCCAGTGACCATACCTGGATCGGCCTGATAGCCACTACACATGCTCAAAGCATAGGAGACATCAAGTCGCGTACATATCATTGAATACATGATCGATCCGACTGCCGAAGCGAACGGGATCCGACTCATGTTGTCTCTCTCATCTTGAGTTTTAGGACACATGTCCTTAGATAGAGTGACACCATGTGACACTGGCAACAGTCCCCTCTTATACTGTTCCATGTTGAATATCTTCAACACTTTGTCAATGTACGTGCTCTGCGATAGACCAAGCAGCTTTCTAGATCTATCTGTTAGATAATTATGACCCATAGCATCACTATTTGTACAGAACATGGTGTTGTTGTACAAATTAACTATGTGACAAAGGAAATTGCTCTTTTATCATTTGTAATTGGATTACCTAGATATATAAATGATAAAAGTCCATGTGATTAGTACCAGATTAATAAGATATGAGACAGTATTAATCCACTAAGGTTTAATCATTAAATATCCCTAGTCGTAGTATTATCGAGACTGGACATCGATAATGCGAAATAGGCTAGTATTACACTTGTGCGTGTTATGGAAGCGTAGCGGCATAGTTCTCATATATTTAAGTATTTGATACTCATACAAGTGTAATAGGAGGTTATGTTTAACGATGGTATGGAAACAGCTTTGCTCTGGATAGACCCCTCGGAATCCCATTGGTAGAATGACTATGTGTCTATGGGAATCTGAATTAGGGTAGGTGTATTTGGTCTTAACCTGAGACTTGCATCGCTAATGCTTGCGACAATCAATATACTTTGGTTTTGGTCGTCCGGGGCTTTAACAGGTTTTGTGTACACCTCTTCTAGGTATATTGAGAATCGTAGTGTATTGGGTGTGATGTCAAGATGGAAGTATCACTTCAGTCATATGGAGATGATGATCACGCATGGATATATAACTGGTACTCTAACTGCTATAGCCATCGGGGAAGTATGACTAGGTCATTACTTTCCGATCATAAAGAGACTAGTTGCTAGTGATCCGATATATGCTTCGTACGGGGCAGACACAACTCCAGCCCCAGGCCTAGCATATGACATCCGATATTGGATCGTAATGCGTAATACTACGTATACTACGCCTGACAAAGATCATGTATTCCGTAGAAAAATATTTCTGGAGAATTGGGTAGGCACGATGCTTTGCTAGAAGCCAATCATGTCTTGTAAATCGGTAAGTACGTGGTACCGGGTACGCACGTGTTCGTATAGTCCGATGACCGTATTTACTGCCAACATATCCAAGGATCTCTTGGGTCGCATCCCAAAGATTCACCGATGATATTTGACTCGAACAGAATTAGTCTGGTATTAATTATAAGAGAGAAAAATTAATCTGTGATTAATTAAGAGAGAGAAATTAATCTGGGATTAATTACGGCAAAAATTGATCTGGGATTAATTATCAGAGAAAGAATTAATCGGGGATTAATTGCGTCGAGAATTTATCTGGGATTAAATTCGTCGAGAGGAGAGAACGCGATTAATTTGGAATTAATCGGTAAAATAAATTTAATAGTTAAATTAGATTTTACTATTTAATTTCTTTAATTGGGCTAAAATAATATATTAGATATATTAAATGAAATCGAATTTCAACGGGGAATTAAATTGGATTTTAATTTTAGCGAATGAATTAATTTGGAATAATTCACGAGCGACTTCCGTAATAATTTTACTAGGTATTATTATTTAATTAAATTGGATTTAATTATATCGCGACCGAAAATTTGTTTGATCAGATTAAACGAATCTGAGCCCGATGTGTGTTGAGCAAGCCCACTTGAATTTTGAATTTAAAGTGGGGCCAACTTCACTTACATCATTAGTCACCTTTGGTGATAGAAATGGATGATGGGTTTTGGTGGAAACTTATAAAACACTCAACACATTTAATTTTGGAAATTAATCTCTCTCTCTCCCTGGCATTTGGCTGAATGGCCTTATATGGCTCTTGGCCGAATGGCCATAAAATTGAAAAAGAAAGAATTGGCCGACAAAAGGAAACAGTGACCATTAAATGTTTTCCTTAGTTGATGGCATATATGAATAGGTGGCTTCAATTCTCTTTAAAAAAATGACTTGCACTCTCTTATGGCCAAATTAGCCTCTGTCTTTCTTTTTCATTAAGGCTGAATTGCCTCCTTTTGCATCCCTCTGTTTTGGTTGGCCGAGAGAAAGGCATTTGGTCTTTTGCTTTTGAAGCAATCGGCCAAATGGCCTTCTTTTGCTTTTGAAGCAATCGACCAAATGGCCTGTGCATTTTGTTGAGGGGCCGATTACTTCCCTCTCTCTCGGGCAAATTTGTTTCTCATTGGGAGATAAAATTTGTTCCATTTGTTCTTACTAGCACATAAGGGAGTCAAATGATGGTGATAGGGATACTCACCCATGAGCTTGGAAGCTTCAACATCCATAAAAGTTTTGAACTCAAGCCGATCAATGTAAGTCCTCCGCAACTTATTTTTGATTTTATTCACACATGAATCATGCTTAGAGATCTCGTGGCATGTCTAGGACACTAACAATGGTATCAGAGCGATCTAAGTGTGATTTGAAAATCTAGGGTTTATGGACTTTAATTTTGGTTTTTTTGGCTTGGAGCTTGATTTGCCTAAATTAATGACTGGGTTATGTTTATATGATGTTCAATTGGATTTGTGCATCTTTGATTTTGTGAAAAATTGATAGAATTAATTTTCCCCAAAATATACCCTTGGCCGAATGTATGCCCTAGGTGATTCATGGTGATTTTTGAAAATTTAACAATTGGATATGTTAATTGCATGAAATGAATATTAATTGTTGGTTTAATTGGATTGAAATCGGAATTGAATGTTATTTCATGATGATTGCCGTGAATGGAGCATGTTAGGAAGAATTGATTTTGCTTTAATTTGTGTTGGACATAAATTAAAATGTTAAACATGATTAATTAGTGTTTTGGAAATATTAGATTAATTAATTAATTGTGTTAATTACACTAAAATTGAATTAATGTGTAATTTGGAATGATATATTAATTTAATTTGTTGCAATTGGGCTAATGGGCTTAGTTGGGCCAAATTTTATTCTTGGATTATATTTGGGCCTAAACCATTTCCATTAAGTCCAAAATATGACAATTGGGCCTTTAATAATTTAATTGGGCCTAATGGGCCAAAATTGATTCTATGGCATATGGTGATTCCTAAATGGGCCAAGGCTTTTGGGTTTGATCCATAATGGCCAAAGCCCACGCCTAAAGAATTAATTAAAAACCCATTGGACTTTAATTGAATAGTATTGGATACTAATTGGGCCTTTGAGACCCATTAAGATTGGATTTGGAATCCAAGTCTTTAAGGCACATAAAAAGTGTAATTATTTAATTTGGAATTAAATATGAATTAGTATTGAATACAATTTAAATTGGATTTAAAATTGTAGTTCGATATAATTCAAGAATATTTACTTTGAGTATTTATTCTTAAACGAGTTGGACTCGCGCAAATCAAATCGTTATATGAACATTGGATGGTCATTAATCAAATATTAATTAATTGGATTAGATTAATTGAATAACATGTTTTGTGTGAATACTTAGATGTATGTATGAATAATGTATATCGGATGGATATTAGAAGGGTGAGGACAATTTTGGAAATTGTTGTAATAAATTTAGAATTTATTAAATTAGACCTGCGTGTCCAGCCTATTATCTCCTTATCTCATTGTATTTCTCTTCTCACTAATTCCCCTCAATGTAAATGAGGTTTCTTTAGAAGTATTATGTAATTGGGTAGAAGTATGAATAGTGCTAGCGGGAGAGAGGAAATGGAGAGATTTGTTCTAGGAACAATTTGTATCGTATATCCATCTGCATATCATTATTAATTTATTTCGCACCTTATTATGTTTTTAGAATGCATGCTTAAGGGTGTATGATGAGTCCTAATCAAAGATAATAAATCGGTTCTCAAATCGCGACAAAACCCTCATTTCATATTAAGCGTTTTTCCTTCCATTGAGTGATTCTCTCTCAAGATCCAAGATTGGCATTGGTTTGTTGGCCAAAGTCAAGACCTTTGTCCATCGCGGATGTGCTTGAATCATGAAGGCTTTGTTCCATATCGTACGTCCTGGGCAAGTTGTGATTTGTTGGCCAAAGTCAAGGTCACTTCTTGTTCATCGACCTCGATTACGAAGCTTTCCCACTGTCAATTGGTCACGCTTAACTGGTTTCATTAAGCTTGTTGAGCCAAAGCCAAGGCTTAGTTCATTCAGAGGAAAAGGTTACGAAATATATTGGATATATTGGATATATGTTTCAGACTTGGAGGTCCACCTACTAGATCTAGGAATTGGATGGGATCCAATTGATCTTAGAGATCTATCTAGTTAAGTTTCATACAACTTGTTGGCCAAAGTCAAGGTTGTGTGTTATTTAACGGGATCCTAGGCCACTAGGACACTAGGTTTCCTTAGTACTCCACAGAGGGTTAGAGGCTCGCCAAAAAATAGTGGGAGGCAAGTATTAAATTTGCAATTTCGTTTAGATACTTGCCAATACACACTCATTTCATTTTTCGTCATTAATTATTAAATATATTAGTTGGACTAATATTCAATTGTTGATTTAATTTAACAGTTGGATTGTATTCAAACTACTTCATTTGTAGTTGGTTATATAATTGGATTATAGTAATCAATACATTTGAATGTAACCGATCAATTGTAGTTGATTATATAGTTAGACTATAGTAATCATTACATTTAATTATACCTGAAATCTTTGATTGGATAGTTGGACTATAGCAATCAAGATGACTGAAAGATTAGTGTCAAAGGACATAATCCTGGGGAAAATGTCTTTAACGGCTTTAATTTTCATATTGGGAATAGAACTTAAGGATAGTCCTGGGAGCTGAGAAGTTATTCTATTTGATAGAGAAACCTCTCGAGCCTGAGCCTGGAGTTGAGCGAATAGTAGAGCATGAGCTTAGGAAGACTCAATGTGATGATAACTTTAGTGCTCAATCCGTTATGCACAGCCAGAGCTTCTTAAAAGGACATATCATAAGTTGTCTGCCTAAACTGTGGCAAACGGGGTCACTAGAAGTGTGACTGCCGTATGGACAAGGAAGACATGAAGGAAGTGAAGGCGAGACAAGGTTCCGGCTTCAAGAATGTTTGTTATAAACATGTTCACTATTGGTTTTAAAATTGGATTTTTGATACTAGATGTGGTACATGAATATATTTACTGATATGCGGGATCTGCTGATAAGCAGGAAACTGGCTTCAGATGAGATCGACCTACCAGTCGGAAACAGGACGAGAGTCACTGTTTTGGCCGTAGGAACCTAAGTTTTGGAATTGCCATTTGGGCATGTACTTAAATTAGGAGACTGTTATAATGTATCTAGTTTGACTAGGAACATTATATCTGTATCTAGTTTAACCCGTTGCGGGTATACCTTTATATTCTAGAACACTAAGTGTTTTGTTTATAAAGATGATATTGAGATAAGCACATTAGATGTGAATAACAATATTTATATTTAGAATATAAATGAATCTCAAACATATAACATGACAAACAAATAGCTCAAATTGAGTGAATCAAATGAGACTTATTTGTGGCATTGTCATCTGGGATGCATCAACAAGATTCGTATATCCACACTTTCGAAGATTGGATACTAGGACAGATTTGATTCTAATTCAAATGATGTATACGGATCTAGTTTAATTAGGCAAAGTGCCTAAAACACCTTTTACTTGGTAAAAGTGCAAGTGCCACCGATCTGTTTGCCCTCGTTAATAGTGACATAAGTGGGCCCATGTCTAGCTAGGCTAGAGGTGGATATGAATACTTCGTAACCTTTACGGATGTGGCATCGTGTTACAGTTATGTGTATCTTATGAATCACAAGTCAGAAACTTTTGATAAATTCAAAGAGTTTCGACACGAAGTAAGAAAATAGACCGGTAAAAGTATTAGAACATTACGGTCAGACCATGATGGACAATACTTAAACAGATGATTCACTCTGAGCTACCAATTTCCTTCTGAGGATACGAATTAAACAGTGCAGTACTTATTTTTAATAAGGTTACATGAAAATCTATTAGACAGACTTCATATTAGATATGAACAGGAAAGAAACTGAGTTTCTTATTCCTGATGATTTGGGAATGCTGGGCATACGCTAAATGTTTGGATGATACCAAACTAGAACCCAAATCGGATAAGTGTCTATTTGTAGGTTGTCCAAGTGAAACCAAAGTATAGTACTTATACAACTCACAAGAGAACAATGTAATTGTTGCTCTCCATGCGGTTTTCCTAAGAGGAACTCTGATATGCAGTGGTAAGTGGGAGGAAAGTAAAACTCGATGAAAATGGAGTAATACTGTTCCAGGCACCGACTCCTTTACGGAACACAAACAGCTCATCAGGGATGAAACTGTACCACAATCTTCGAATACACAAGAACCGCATAGGTCGGAGAGAGTCAAAAAACAACCTATGAGGTATGGGTTTCTGATCTCACCTCATGAAGATGTCAATCTTATTGAGGAAGATGAACCGGCTACGTATGAGGAAGTGATGTAAGGTATCGAATCCTTTTATGGCAAAGTGTCATGAAGTCTGAAATGGATTCCATGTATACAACTAAGTTTGGACACTGGTTGGTGTACCAGAAGGCATTGTGCCTATTGGTATTATATGAGTCTTCAAGGAAGACATACATGGATGGCAACATACAAATATACACAGCTAGGCTTGTACAGAAAGCGTATCATCAATGACATAGTGTCGATTACGATGAAATTTTTTCACGTTACCATGATTAAATCCATTTGGATAATGCTTGCAATAACTGTATATTTCGATAATGAAATATGGCAGATGAACTCGAAAACCGCTTTCCTTAATGGAAACCTTTTGGAGGATGTTTGTATGCAACATCATGACAGTTTTATCATGCCAAAACATGCAAACAAGGTTTGTAAGATAAACCGATCTATTCATGGATTGAAGCAAGTATTGCATTCTTGGAACCAGCGTTTTGATATAATCATAATGGTATATGGTTTAATTCAAAACAAAGATAATTCTTGTGTATATAAGGAGGTTAGTGGGAGCGCACTGACAATGAATGTCCTATACATTGATGATGTATTGCTTCACAACAATGACATTCCCATACTAAAATCGGTGAAAGCTTGGCTTTCATGAAAAGTCTCCATGGAATACCTAGGAGAAGCAGACTTTATTCTAGGAATAAAGATCTACTGGGATATATCTAGAAAGCTATTGACACTCTCTCAGTGTTCGTAAGTGTGAGAGATGTGTTTTTGATTTTTCAAAATCAATAATATCAATTACCAAACTTAAAAAATTGATATATGTCATTTTCACATCAATTTTAATAATGCTTGTGTAAGAAACAAACAACCATCAAAATCCCACCAACTTCTATCAACAAAAAGTTGATAAAGTTGACTAGGTGATGTGACAAGTGTGGGCCCCACTTTAATTCAAAATCCGAGTGGGCCCGCAAACACATTCTGGGCTCGGGTTCGTTAATTCCGAATTAACGAATTTTCCGTTGTGACTTAATTAAATAAAATTTCATTAAATAATTATGCCTAGCAAAATTACAATTAAAGTCGTTCGTGAATTAATTCTAAATTAATTCGTTCATCCGACTTAAAATCTAATTTTAATTCCGTTATGAAATCTAATTTCATTTAATATATCGAATATATTATTTTATCGATTAATTCCAAATGAATCGTTCTCTCTCTATTAATTGAATTTTATCCCAGATAAAATCTTTCTGTAATTAATCCTAGATTGATTTTCTCTCTCTTCCAATTAATCCCAGATTAATTATGTTCGAGTCATACGTCATTAGTGAATCTTCGGGAAGCGACCCATAAGATCCCTGGATATGTTGGCAGTAAATTCGGTCATCGGAGTATCCGAATACGTGCGTACCCAGTACAACGTTCTTACCGATTTACAAGACATGGTTGGCTTCTATCAAAGCACCGTGCCTACCCAATTCTCCAGAAAAATTCTTTTAAGGAATATGTAATCTTTGTCTGGCGTAGTATACGTAGTATTGCGTATTACGATCCAGTATCAGATGTCACATGCTAGGCCTGGGACTGGAATTGTGTCTGCCTCGTACGAAGCATATATCGGATCTCTGGTAACTAGTCTCTATAATTGGATAATCATGACTTAGTCATATTATCCCGATGATTGCAGTACTTAAGAGTACCAGTTCTGTATCCTACGTGATCATCATCTCCATAGGACTGAAGTGATACTTCCATCTTGACATCACACCCAATACACTACGATTCTCAGAATACCCAGAAGA
Source organism: Zanthoxylum bungeanum (assembly GCA_019454045.1). Taxonomy (NCBI): domain Eukaryota; kingdom Viridiplantae; phylum Streptophyta; class Magnoliopsida; order Sapindales; family Rutaceae; genus Zanthoxylum; species Zanthoxylum bungeanum. The sequence goes on from SKCR01034559.1 coordinate 131,800, forward strand.
GGCGTACACAGAACCTGTTAAAGCCCTGGACGGCCAAAACTAAAGTATACTGATTGTCGCAAGTATTAGCGATGCAAGTCTCAGGTTAAGACCAAATACACCTACCCTAATTTGGACTCCCATAGACACATATTCATACTACCAATGGAATTCTGAGGGGTCTATCCAAAGCGAAGCTGTTTCCATACCATCGGTAAACACAACCTCCTATCACACTTGCATAAGTATCTAATACTTAAATATATGAGAACTATGTCGTTATGCTCCCACAATGCGCACAAGTGCAATACTAGTGTATTCCGCATTATCGATGTCCAGTCTCGATAATACTACGACTATAGATTTTTTAAAGATTAAACCTTAGTGGATTAATATTGTCTCATATCTTATTAATCTGAAACTAATCATATGGACTTTTATCATTTAGATATCCCGGTAATCTAATTAAAAATGATAAAATAGCAATTTCCTTTGTCACATAGTTAATTTGTATAACAACACCATGTTCTGTACAAATAGTGATGCTATGGGTCATAATTGTCGAACAATCTCTCACTTGGCCTATAGCCAATCACTCAAGTGTCCTACACTTGAACTATGTACGGGTCGCTCAAACTTCTGCTGAGAAACAGCATTCGTCAGCGGATTTGAAATGTTATCTTCTGACGCGTTTTATTCAATCATCACATCGCCACGATGTATGATCTGACGAATCAGATGAAATAGTCGAAGTACATACTTGGATCATTGATAAGACCGTGATTCTTTAGCATGTGTTATATCCTAGCTCAGCTGCTAACAGAATTATACCTAATCTAATTGGGATTATATAGATCCAAAATGCTTCTTTTGCTGCCTCAGCTGCAGCAATATTCCGCTTTTGTTGTTTATTCGGCAACAGTATCTTGCTTGGAAGATTTCCAGCTCACTGTTCCGTTATTCAAACTATATAGTACCCTTATTACGACTTATAGTCATTTTTGTCGGGTTGGAAACTTACAATGGTGAACCCAGTCACTTCAAGTTCTCCTTCTCCACAGCTTAAGAAAGCATCCTTAGTTTATCTAAGATACTTAAAGATTTTCTTAACATCAATCCAATGACTATCACTTGGACTGGTCTGATTGTGACTCCATATGCTCAAAGCATATGAGACATCAGGTCGCGTACATATATTTCAATGTACAAGTTCTCGGAGAGTTCCAACAAAATTTAGATCTATCCCAGTAGATCCTTATTCCTAGAATAAATGTTGTCTCTCCCAAGTAATCTACGGAGAATTTTCATGAAAGCCAAGCTTTCACCGATTGTATTATGGGAATGTCATTTCCAAGAAATGACATGTCATCATTATATAGGACAATCATTGTCAGTGCGCTCCCACTAACCTTCTTATATACACAGGAATTATCTTCGTTTTGAATTAAATCATATACCATTATGATCTTATCAAAACGTTAGTTCTAAGAACGCAATGCTTGCTTTAATCCATAAATGGATTGAATTAACTTGCAAACCTTGTTTGCATGTTTTTGTATGACAAAACCGTCAGGATGTTGTAAACATCCTCCAATAGGTTTCCGTTTAAGGAAAGCGGTTTTGACGTACCATGTGCCATATTTCATAAATAAAATACGCAGCATTAGCAAGCATTATCCAAATGGATTTAACCATGGAAACGGTAAAAGTTTTCGTCGTAATCGACACTATGTTGATGACGATACCTTTTCTGTACAAGCCTAGCTTTGTACATTTGTATGTTGTCATCCATGTATGTCTTCCTTGAAGACTCATATAGCACCAATAGGCACAATGCCTTCTGGTACAACAACCAGTGTCCAAACTTTGTTGGTATACATGGAATATATTTCAGACTTTATGACACTTTGCCATAAAATGAGTCGATACCTTGTATCGTTTCCTCAAACGTAGTCAGTTCATCTTCCTCAATAAGATTGATATCTGTATGAGGTGAGATCAGAAACCCATACCTCTCAGGTTGTTTTCTGACTATCTTCGACCTACGCGGTTCTTGTGTATTCGAAGATTATTGGTATAGTTTCATCCCTGATGAACTGTTTGTGTTCCGTGAGGAATCGGTGTCTGGAACAGTATTACTCTGATTTTCATCGAGTTTTACTTTCCTCCCACTTACCACTGCATATAAGTATTCCTCTTAGGAAAACTGCATGGAGAGCAACAATTACATTGTTCTCTTGTGAGTTGTATAAGTACTATACTTTGGTTTCCCTAGGATAACCTACAAATATGCACTTATCCGATTTGGGTTCTAGTTTGGTATCATCCAAACATATGTCCAGCATTCCCAAATCTTCAGGAATGAGAAAACCTGGTTTCTTTCCTGATCATATCTAATATGAAGTATGTCTAACAAATTATCATGGAACCTTATTCAAAATAAGTAGTGCATTGTTTAATGTGTATCCCGTGAAAGAAATTAGTAGCTCAGAGCGACTCATCATTAACCTAACTATGTCAAACAAAGTTCGGCTTCTCTGTTCGGACACACTGTCAAATTGAGGTGTTCTGGGAGAAGTCAACTGTGAAAGAATACCATACTCTTTCAAATAGTTGAGAAACTTATTGCTCAAGTATCTCCATCACAGTCCAATCGTGATGTTTTAATACTCTTGCCGATCTGTTTTTATACTTCGTGTCGAAACTCTTTGAATTTTATCAAAATTTTCCGTTTTATGTTTCAAAAGAAACATATAACCATAACGAGATGCAACATCTTGGGATATGTCATTTGTCTTCCTAGAAGACTGTGACGATTTTGCCTTTGCCCTTTTTCCAAACCCCATAAGCCTTCGGCCAAGCCTTGGCCATATGGATGTCGAAGTAAGATGCGTCTTGCGCTTCTTGCCCCTTTGCAAACTCTGGCTCTGTCTCTTTGAGCATAGCCATTAACTCTCCAAGAGTTTTCTATTACATTAAGTACTTCTAAGATCTAAGAATATATCTATGAAGATCCTTCAATTTCAACATCATGGTTTAAGGATCTAATCCTTAGTTTTGACGAAGAAATTAAGGATTTATTGCGGCAAGCATAACGGGTTGAGCACTAGAATTTTCATCACGATGAGTCTTCCAAACCGCATGCTCCACTATTCACTCAACTTCGTGCTTAGGCCCGAGAGGTTGCTCTATCAAATAGAGTAACTTCTCGACTCCCAGGACTATCCTGATGTTCTATTCCCAAACTGAAAATTGAAGCCGTTTAAAGACATTTTCACACAGGATTATGTTTTAAACGCTAATCTTTCAGTTATCTTGATTCCAATAGTCTAACTATCCAATCAACGATTTTGGGTACAATTGAATATAATGATTACTATAGTCTAACTATATAATCAACTACAATTGTTCGGTTATATTCAAATGTATTGATTACTATAATCCAATTATATAACCAACTACAAATGAATTAGTTTGAATACAGTCCAACTGTTAAATTAAAACAACAATTAAATATTAGTCCAACTAATATATTTACATTTAAATAATGACGAAAAATGAAATGAGTGCGTATTGGCAAGTATCTAAATGAAATTGCAAATTTAATACTTGCCTCCCACTATTTTTCGGCGAGCCTCTAACCCTCTGTGGAGTACTTGGGAAACCTAGTTTCCTAATGGGCTAGGATCCCGTTAAATAACACACAACCTTGACTTTGGCCAACAAATTGTATGAACTTAACTAGGTAGATCTCTAAGATCAATTGGATCTCATCCAATTCCTAGATCCAGTAAGTGGATATCCAAGTCTAAAACATATATCCAATATATGCCAATATATCCAATATATTCCCTAACATTTTCCTCTGAATCAACTAAGCCTTGGCTTTGGCACAACAAGCTTAATGATTCCAGTTAAGCATGACCCATTGACTTTGGAAAGCTTCATAATCGATGGACAAGAAGTGATCTTGACTTTGGCCAACAAATCACAACTTGGACAAGACATGCGATATGGAAGAAAGTCTTCATGATTCAAACACATTCGCGATGGACAAAGGTCTTGACTTTGGCCAACAAACCAGTGCCAATCTTGGATCTTGAGAGAGAATCACTCAATGGAAGGAAATCTCTTAATATTTGTAGAGGGTTTTTCGCGTAATTGGCAACCAATTAATTATCTTTGATTAGGTCTCATCATACACCCTTAAGCATGCATTCTAAAAGCATAATAAGGCGCGATAAATAAATTAATAATGATATGCGGATGAATATATAATACAATTTGTTACTAGAATAAATCTCTCTATTTCCACTCTCCCGCTAGCATTATTCTTACTTCTATCCAATTACATAACACTTCTAAAGAAACTTCATTTACATTGAGGGGAATATGTGAGAAGAGAATTACAAAGAATCGATGATAAAGGCTGGACACGCAGGTCCAATTTAATAAATTCTAAATTTATTACAACAATTTCCAAAATTGCCCTCACCCATCTAATATCCATCCGATATACATTATTCATACATCACATCCATGTATTCACACAAATCATGTTATCAATCAATCTAATCCAATTAATCAATCTTTAATTAATGACCATCCAATGTTCAAACAACGATTTGATTTGCACGAGTCCAGCTCGTTTAATAATAAGTACTCAAGTACGAATTCTTGAATTATATCAAACCACAATTTTAAATCCAATTTAATTTGTATTCAATACTAATTCTATATTTAATTCCAAATTAAATAATTAACTTTTTTGTGCTTTTATGACTTAGATTCCAAATCTAATCTTAATGGGTCTCAAAGCCAAATTAACATCCAATGTCAATTTATTTTAAGTCAAATGGGCTTTTAATTAATTCATAAGGCATGGACTTTGGTAACCAAAGCCTAATAAGGAATCACCATTTGCCATAAAATTAATTTGGCCCATTAGGCCCATTTAATTATTTAAAGACCCATTTATCATATTTGAACTTTATGGAAATGGTTTTAGGCCCAATTGGATCCAACCAATTATCCTAAACCAAACTTGGCCCAACCAAGCCCATAAGCCCAAATACAACAACTTTAGCCCAATTAATTAAATTCTAATATTCTAAATTTCACAATTTAATTAATTAAAGTGTAATAGCCATAATTAATTAGTTAAATTAATATTTCCAAACACAATTACACTAATTAATCATGCTTTAATTAATCAACTTAGTCCAACACAAATTGAAGCAAAATCAATCCCACATGCTTATTAAGCTCTCGGCAATATGGTAATTTTTTCATCAATTTTGATTTCAATCCATTAAATCACAAATCAATTTATCCATGTATTTTAAGCACATCCAATGGTCTAAAAAACAAAAATCACCAAGAGCTATAAGAGTTCATATTTTCGGCCAAGCCCTCAGATTTAGGGAAAATTAATCCAATTAATTTTTCATCCAATTGATCATGCATAACTCTAAGTTATCAATATATAAGCATACTCAAAAAAACAATTTGATCAAATAATGCTCAAATCAAAAATACCCAAATTCAAGATTAAGAACCCTAAAATATTTCATGCTTAATTTAGGCTCATGATACCATTGTTGGGTTCTCTAAGAACAACATAGGATCAATTAAGCATTAAATCATGTGAATACACAAAGTAAAGTAGCGGAAAATACTTACAATGCTCGGTTGAGTGGATGTAGGAGATAACAAAAATTTCCAACCTTTTATGTAGTTGTCCAAGCTTCTCCTTTGATGTATGTTGAGCTTCCAAGCTTATTCTTGAATTCCAAAATCAAGGGTTAGTGTCCCTAACACCTTTGAATGACTCATTGTGAAGTGCTAGCTTGCAAGATTTTGAAGAAGAATCAAGAACCAAATAAGCCCTAGGCTCACGACATTTTGAGAGAAAAAGAAGGCAATTTTCGGCCATGGAGAGAAGAAGTGAGAGAGAAGTTGTGTTGTTTTGATTTTTCAAAATCAATAATATCAATTACCAAACTAAAAAATTGATATATGTCACTTTCACATCAATTTTAAAATGCTTGTGTAAGAAACAAGCAACCATCAAAATCCCACCAACTTCTATAAAAAAAAAGTTGATAAAGTTGACTAGGTGATGTGACAAGTGTGGGCCCCACTTTAATTCAAAATCCGAGTGGGCCCGCAAACACATTCCGGGCTCAGGTTCGTTAATTCTGAATTAACGAATTTTCCGTTGCGACTTAATTAAATCAAATTTAATTAAATAATTATGCCTAGTAAAATTACTATTAAAGTCGCTCACGAATTAATTCTAAATTAATTCGTTCGTCCGAATTAAAATCTAATTTTAATTCCGTTATGAAATCTAATTTCATTTAATATATCGAATATATTATTTATCGATTAATTCCAAATGAATCGTTCTCTCTCTATTAATTGAATTTTATCCTAGATAAAATCTTTCCGCAATTATTCCTAGATTGATTTTCTCTCTCTTCCAATTAATCTCAGATTAATTATGTTCGAGTCATACGTCATCAGTGAATCTTCGGGAAGCGACCCATAAGATCCCTGGATATGTTGACAGTAAATCCGGTCACGGATATCCGAATACGTGCGTACCAGTACAATGTTCTTACCGATTTACAAGACATGGTTGGCTTCTAGCAAAGCACCGTGCCTACCCATTCTCCAAAAAAATTCTTTTTAAGGAATATGTAATCTTGTCTGGCGTAGTATATACGTAGTATTGCGTATTACGATCCAGTATCAGATGTCACATGCTAGGCCTGGGACTGGAATTGTGTCTGCCCCGTACGAAGCATATATCGGATCTCTGGTAACTAGTCTCTATAATTGGATAATCATGACCTGGTCATATTATCCCGATGACTGCAGTACTTAAGAGTACTAGTTATGTATCCTACGTGATCATCATCTCCATATGACTGAAGTGATACTTCCATCTTGACATCACACCCAATACACTACGATTCTCAGTATACCCAGAAGAGGCGTACACAGAACCTGTTAAAGCCCTGGACGACCAAAACTAAAGTATACTGATTGTCGCAAGTATTAGCGCTGCAAGTCTCAAGTTAAGACCAAATACACCTACCCTGATTCGGACTCCCAAAGACACATAGTCATACTACCAATGGAATTATGAGGGGTCTATCCAAAGCGAAGCTGTTTCCTTACCATCGGTAAACACAACCTCCTATCACACTTGCATAATTATCCAATACTTAAATATATGAGAACTATGTCATTATGCTCCCACAACGCGCACAAGTGCAATACTAGTCTATTCCGCATTATCGATGTCCAGTCTCGATAATACTACGACTATAGATTTTTTAAAGATTAAACCATAGTGGATTAATATTGTCTCATATCTTATTAATCTGGAACTAATCATATGGACTTTTATCATTTATATATCCCGGTAATCTAATTAAAAATGATAAAAGAGCAATTTCCTTTGTCACATAGTTAATTTGTACAACAACACCATGTTTTATACAAATAGTGATGCTATGGGTCATAATTGTCAAACAATCTCCCACTTAGCCAATAGCCAATCACTCAAGTGTCCTACACTTGAACTATGTACGGGTCGCTCAAAGTTCTGCTGAGAAACAGCTTTCGTCAGCGGATTTGAAATGTTATCTTCTGATGCGTTTTATTCGATCATCACATCGCCACGATGTATGATCTGACGAATCAGATGAAATAGTCGAAGTACATACTTGGATCATTGATGATACCGTGATTCTTTAGCATGTGTTGTAGCCTAGCTCAGCTGCTAACAGAACTATACCTAATCTAATTAGGATTATATAGATCCAAAATGCTTCTTTTGCTGCCTCAGCTGCAGCAATATTCCGCTTTTGTTGTTTATTCAGCAACAATATCTTGCTTGGAAGATTTCCAGCTCACTGTTCCGTTATTCAAACTATATAGTACCCTTATTATGACTTATAGTCTTTTTTTTTCGGTTTGGAAACTTGCAACGGTGAACCCAGTCACTTCAAGTTCTCCTTCTCCACAGCTTAAGAAAGCATCCTTAGTTCATCTAAGATACTTAAGGTTGTTCTTAACATCAATCCAGTGACTATCACTTGGATTGGCCTGATTGTGACTCCATATGCTCAAAGCATATGAGACACCAGGTCGCGTACATATCTTTCAATGTACAAGTTCTCGGAGAGTGCCAACAACATTTAGATCTATCCCAGTAGATCGTTATTCCTAGAATAAAGGTTGTCTCTCCCAAGTAATCTACGGAGAATTTTCATTAAAGCCAAGCTTTCACCGATTGTATTATGGGAATGTCATTTCCAAGAAATGACATGTCATCATTATATAGGACAATCATTGTCAGTGCGCTCCCACTGACCTTCTTATATACACAAGAATTATCTTCGTTTTGAATTAAATCATATACCATTATGATCTTATCAAAACGTTAGTTCTAAGAACGCAATGCTTGCTTCAATCCATAAATGGATTGAATTAACTTGCAAACCTTGTTTGCAAGTTTTGGTATGACAAAACCGTCAGGATGTTGTAAACATCCTCCAATAGGTTTCCGTTTAAGGAAAGCGGTTTTGACGTACCATGTGCCATATTTCATAAATGAAATACACAGCATTAGCAAGCATTATCCAAATGGATTTAACCATGGCAACGGGGTAAAAGTTTTCGTCGTAATCGACACTATTTTGATGACGATACCTTTTCTGTACAAGCCTAGCTTTGTACATTTGTATGTTGCCATCCATGTATGTCTTCCTTGAAGACTCATATAGCACCAATAGGCACAATGCCTTCTGGTACAACAACCAGTGTCCAAACTTTGTTGGTATACATAGAATCTATTTCAGACTTTATGACACTTTGCCATAAAATGAGTCGATACCTTGTATCGTTTCCTCATACGTAGTCAGTTCGTCTTCCTCAATAAGATTGATATCTGTATGAGGTGAGATCAGAAACCCATACCTCTCAGGTTGTTTTCTGACTCTCTTCAATCTACGCGGTTCTTGTGTATTCGAAGATTATTGGTATAGTTTCATCCCTGATGAACTGTTTGTGTTCCGTGAGGACTCGGTGCCTAGAATAATATTACTCCGATTTTCATCGAGTTTTGCTTTCCTCCCACTTACCACTGCATATAGGTATTCCTCTTAGGAAAACCGCATGGAGAGCAACAATTACATTGTTCTCTTGTGAGTTGTATAAGTACTATACTTTGGTTTCCCTAGGATAACCTACAAATAGGCACTTATCCGATTTGGGTTCTAGTTTGGTATTATCCAAACATATGCCCAGCATTCCCAAATCTTCAGGAATGAGAAAACTCGGTTTCTTTCCTGATCATATCTAATATGAAGTCTGTCTAACAAATTATCATGGAACCTTATTCAAAATAAGTATTGCACTGTTTAATGTGTATCCCATGAAGGAAATTAGTAGCTCAGAGAGACTCATCATTAACCTAACTATGTCCAACAAAGTTCGATTTCTCTGTTCGGACACACCGTCAAATTGAGGTGTTCTGGGAGAAGTCCACTGTGAAAGAATACCATACTCTTTCAAATAGTTGAGAAACTTATTGCTCAAGTATCTCCATCACAGTCCAATCGTGATGTTTTTATACTCTTGCCGATCTGTTTTTATACTTCGTGTCGAAACTCTTTGAATTTTATCAAAATTTTCCGTTTTATGTTTCAAAAGAAACATATAACCATAACGAGATGCCACATTCGTAAAGGTTATGAAGTATTCATATCCACCTCTAGCCTAGCTAGACATGGGCCCACTTACGTCACTATGAACGAGGGCTAACAGATCAGTGGCACTTTCACTTTTACCAAGTAAAATGTGTCTTAGGCACTTTGCCTAATAAACTAGATTCGTAGACATTATTTGAATTAGAATCAAATATGTCCTAGTATCCATTCTTCGAAAGTGTGGATATATGAGTCTTGTTAATGTGTCTCAGACAACAATGCCACAAATAAGTCTCATCTGATTAACTCAGTCTGAGCTATTTGTTGGTCACGTTATATGTTTGAGATTCATTTATATTCAAAATATAAATACTGTTATTCACATCTAATGTCTTTATCTCAATATCATCTATAAAAAAACACTTAGTGTTCTAGAATAAAGGTATACCCGCAATGGGTTATACTAGATATAGAGATAATGTTTCTAGTCAAACTAGATTATATTATAACAGTTTCCTAATTTAAGTACATGCCCAAATGGTAGTTCCTAAACTTAGGTTTCTACGGTTAAAACAGCGACTTTCGTCCCGTTTCCGACTCGCAGATCGATCTCATCTGAATTCAGTATCCTGCTTATCAGCAGATTCTGCATATCAGTACATATTTATGTACCACATCTAGTATCAAAATTCAATTTTGAAACTAATAGTGAACATGTTTATGACAAACATACTTGAAGCCGGAGCCTTGCCCCGCCTTCACCTCCTTCATGTCTGCCTTGTCCATACGACAATCACGCTTCAGTGACCCCGTTCGCCATATTTTAGGCAGACATCTTGGGATATGTCCTTTGTCTTCCTAGAAGACTGTGACGATTTTGCCTTTGCCCTTTTTCCAAACCCCATAAGCCTTCGGCCAAGCCTTGGCCATATGGATGTCGAAGTAAGATGCGTCTTGGGCTTCTTGCCCCTTTGCAAACTCTGGCTCTGTCTCTTTGAGCATAGCCATTAACTCTCCAAGAGTTTTCTATTGCATTAAGTACTTCTAAGATCTAAGAATATATCTATGAAGATCCTTCAATTTCAACATCATGGTTTAAGGATCTAATCCTTAGTTTTGACGAAGAAATTAAGGATTTATTGCGGCAAGCATAACGGGTTGAGCACTAGAGTTTTCATCACGATGAGTCTTCCAAAGCTCATGCTCCACTATTCACTCAACTTCGTGCTTAGGCCCGAGAGGTTGCTCTATCAAATAGAGTAACTTCTCGACTCCCAGGACTATCCTGATGTTCTATTCCCAAACTGAAAATTGAAGCCGTTTTAAAGACATTTTCACACAGGATTATGTTTTAAACGCTAATCTTTCAGTTATCTTGATTCCAATAGTCTAACTATCCAATCAACGATTTTGGGTACAATTGAATATAATGATTACTATAGTCTAACTATATAATCAACTACAATTGTTCGGTTATATTCAAATGTATTGATTACTATAATCCAATTATATAACCAACTACAAATGAAGTAGTTGAATACAGTCCAACTGTTAAATTAAAACAACAATTAAATATTAGTCCAACTAATATATTTACATTTAAATAATGACGAAAAATGAAATGAGTGCGTATTGGCAAGTATCTAAATGAAATTGCAAATTTAATACTTGCCTCCCACTTTTTCGGCGAGCCTCTAACCCTCTATGGAGTACTCGGGAAACCTAGTTTCCTAATGGGCTAGGATCCCGGTAAATAACACACAACCTTGACTTTGGCCAACAAATTGTATGAAACTTAACTAGGTAGATCTCTAAGATCAATTGGATCTCATCCAATTCCTAGATCCAGTAAGTGGATATCCAAGTCTAAAACATATATCCAATATATGCCAATATATCCAATATATTCCCTAACATTTTCCTCTGAATCAACTAAGCCTTGGCTTTGGCACAACAAGCTTAATGATTCCAGTTAAGCATGACCCATTGACTTTGGAAAGCTTCGTAATCGATGTCGATGGACAAGAAGTGATCTTGACTTTGGCCAACAAATCACAACTTGGACAAGACATGCGATATTGAAGAAAGTCTTCATGATTCAAACACATTCGCGATGGAAAAGGTCTTGACTTTGGCCAACAAACCAGTGCCAATCTTGGATCTTGAGAGAGAATCACTCAATGGAAGGAAATCTCTTAATATTGTAGAGGGTTTTTCGCGTAATTGGCAACCAATTAATATCTTGATTAGGTCTCATCATACACCCTTAAGCATGCATTCTAAAAGCATAATAAGGCACGATAAATAAATTAATAATGATATGCGGATGGATATATAATACAATTTGTTCCTAGAATAAATCTCTCCATTTCCACTCTCCCGCTAGCATTATTCTTACTTTACCCAATTACATAACACTTCTAAAGAAACCTCATTTACATTGAGGGGAATATGTGAGAAGAGAATACAAAGAATCGAGGATAAAGGCTGGACACGCAGGTCCAATTTAATAAATTCTAAATTTATTACAACAATTTCCAAAATTGCCCTCACCCATCTAATATCCATCCGATATACATTATTCATACATCACATCCATGTATTCACACAAATCATGTTATCAATCAATCTAATCCAATTAATCAATCTTTAATTAATGACCATCCAATGTTCAAACAACGATTTGATTTGCACGAGTCCAGCTCGTTTAATAATAAGTACTCAAAGTACGAATTCTTGAATTATATCAAACCACAATTTTAAATCCAATTTAATTTGTATTCAATACTAATTCTATATTTAATTCCAAATTAAATAATTACACTTTTGATGTGCTTTTATGACTTAGATTCCAAATCTAATCTTAATGGGTCTCAAAGCCAAATTAACATCCAATGTCAATTTATTTTAAGTCAAATGGGCTTTTAATTAATTCATAAGGCATGGACTTGGTAACCAAAGCCTAATAAGGAATCACCATTTGCCATAAAATTAATTTGGCCCATTAGGCCCATTTAATTATTTAAAGACCCATTATCATATTTGAACTTTATGGAAATGGTTTTAGGCCCAATTGGATCCAACCAATTATCCTAAACCAAACTTGGCCCACCAAGCCCATTAAGCCCAAATACAACAACTTTAGCCCAATTAATTAAATTCTAATATTCTAAATTTCACAATTTAATTAATTAAAGTGTAATAGCCATAATTAATTAGTTAAATTAATATTTCCAAAACACCAATTACACTAATTAATCATGCTTTAATTAATCAACTTATGTCCAACACAAATTGAAGCAAAATCAATCCCACATGCTTATTAAGCTCTCGGCAATATGGTAATTTTTTCATCAATTTTGATTTCAATCCAATAAATCACAAATCAATTTATCCATGTATTTTAAGCACATCCAATGGTCTAAAAAAACAAAAATCACCAAGAGCTATAAGAGTTCATATTTTCGGCCAAGCCCTCAGATTTAGGGAAAATTAATCCAATTAATTTTTCATCCAATTGATCATGCATAACTCTAAGTTATCAATATATAAGCATACTCAAAAAAAAACAATTTGATCAAATAATGCTCAAATCAAAAATACCCAAATTCAAGATTAAGAACCCTAAAATATTTCATGCTTAATTTAGGCTCATGATACCATTGTTGGGTTCTCTAAGAACAACATAGGATCAATTAAGCATTAAATCATGTGAATACACAAAGTAAAGTAGCGGAAAAATACTTACAATGCTCGGTTGAGTGGATGTAGGAGATAACAAAAATTCCAACCTTTATGTAGTTGTCCAAGCTTCTCCTTTGATGTATGTTGAGCTTCCAAGCTTATTCTTGAATTCCAAAATCAAGGGTTAGTGTCCCTAACACCTTTGAATGACTCATTGTGAAGTGCTAGCTTGCAAGATTTTGAAGAAGAATAATCAAGAACCAAATAAGCCTAGGCTCACGACATTTTGAGAGAAAAAGAAGGCCAATTTTCGGCCATGGAGAGAAGAAGTGTGAGAGATGTTTTTGATTTTCAAAATCAATAATATCAATTACCAAACTTAAAAATTGATATATGTCACTTTCACATCAATTTTAATAAGCTTGTGTAAGAAACAAGCAACCTCAAAATCCCACCAACTTCTATAAAAAAAAAGTTGATAAAGTTGACTAGGTGATGTGACAAGTGTGGGCCCCACTTTAATTCAAAATCCGAGTGGGCCCGCAAACACATTCCGGGCTCAGGTTCGTTAATTCTGAATTAACGAATTTTCCGTTGCGACTTAATTAAATCAAATTTAATTAAATAATTATGCCTAGTAAAATTACTATTAAAGTCGCTCACGAATTAATTCTAAATTAATTCGTTCGTCCGAATTAAAATAATTTTTAATTCCGTTATGAAATCTAATTTCATTTAATATATCGAATATATTATTTTATCGATTAATCCAAATGAATCGTTCTCTCTCTATTAATTGAATTTTATCCTAGATAAAATCTTTCCGCAATTATTCCTAGATTGATTTTCTCTCTCTTCCAATTAATCTCAGATTAATTATGTTCGAGTCATACGTCATCAGTGAATCTTCGGGAAGCGACCCATAAGATCCCTGGATATGTTGACAGTAAATCCGGTCATCGGAGTATCCGAATACGTGCGTACCAGTACAATGTTCTTACCGATTTACAAGACATGGTTGGCTTCTAGCAAAGCACCGTGCCTACCCAATTCTCCAAAAAAATTCTTTTAAGGAATATGTATATCTTTGTCTGGCGTAGTATACGTAGTATTGCGTATTACGATCCAGTATCAGATGTCACATGCTAGGCCTGGGACTGGAATTGTGTCTGCCCGTACGAAGCATATATCGGATTTCTCTGGTAACTAGTCTCTTATTGGATAATCATGACCTGGTCATATTATCCCGATGACTGCAGTACTTAAGAGTACTAGTTATGTATCCTACGTGATCTCATCTCTCATATGACTGAAGTGATACTTCCATCTTGACATCACACCCAATACACTACGATTCTCAGTATACCCAGAAGAGGCGTACACAGAACCTGTTAAAGCCCTGGACGACCAAAACTAAAGTATACTGATTGTCGCAAGTATTAGCGCTGCATGCAAGTCTCAAGTTAAGACCAAATACACCTACCTGATTCGGACTCCCAAAGACATAGTCATACTACCAATGGAATTATGAGGGGTCTATCCAGAGCGAAGCTGTTTCCTTACCATCGGTAACACAACCTCCTATCACACTTGCATAATTATCCAATACTTAAATATATGAGAACTATGTCATTATGCTCTCACAACGCGCACAAGTGCAATACTAGTCTATTCCACATTATGGATGTCCAGTCTCGATAATACTACGACTATAGATTTTTTAAAGATTAAACCATAGTGGATTAATATTGTCTCATATCTTATTAATCTGGAACTAATCATATGGACTTTTATCATTTATATATCCCGGTAATCTAATTAAAAATGATAAAAGAGCAATTTCATTTGTCACATAGTTAATTTGTACAACAACACCATGTTTTATACAAATAGTGATGCTATGGGTCATATTGTCCAACAATCTCCCACTTAGCCAATAGCCAATCACTCAAGTGTCCTACACTTGAACTATGTACGGGACGCTCAAACTTCAGCTGAGAAACAACTTTCGTCAGCGGATTTGAAATGTTATCTTCTGATGCGGTTTTATTCGATCATCACATCGCCACGATGTATGATCTGACGAATCAGATGAATAGTCGAAGTACATACTTGGATCATTGATGATACCGTGATTCTTTAGCATGTGTTGTAGCCTAGCTCAACTGCTATAGAACTATACCTAATCTAATTAGGATTATATAGATCCAAAAATGCTTCTTTTGCTGCCTCAGCTGCAGCAATATTCCGCTTTTGTTGTTTATTCGGCAACAATATCTTGCTTGGAAGATTTCCAGCTCACTGTTCCGTTATTCAAACTATATAGTACCCTTATTATGACTTATAGTCTTTTTTTTCGGTTTGGAAACTTACAACGGTGAACCCAGTCACTTCAAGTTCTCATTCTCCAAGCTTAAGAAAGCATCCTTAGTTCATTTAAGATACTTAAGGTTATTCTTAACATCAATCCAGTGACTATCACTTGGATTGGCCTGATTGTGACTCCATATGCTCAAAGCATATGAGACATCAGGTCACGTACATATCTTTCAATGTACAAGTTCTCGGAGAGTGCCAACAACATTTAGATCTATCCCAGTAGATCGTTATTCCTAGAATAAAGGTTGTCTCTCCCAAGTAATCTACGGAGAATTTTCATTAAAGTCAAGCTTTCACCGATTGTATTATGGGAATGTCATTTCCAAGAAATGACATGTCATCATTATATAGGACAATCATTGTCAGTGCGCTCCCACTGACCTCTTATATACACAAGAATTATCTTCGTTTTGAATTAAATCATATACCATTATGATCTTATCAAAACGTTAGTTCTAAGAACGCAATGCTTGCTTCAATCCATAAATGGATTGAATTAACTTGCAAACCTTGTTTGCAAGTTTTGGTATGACAAAACCGTCAGGATGTTGTAAACATCCTCGAATAGGTTTCCGTTTAAGGAAAGCGGTTTTGACGTACCATGTGCCATATTTCATAAATGAAATATACAGCATTAGCAAGCATTATCCAAATGGATTTAACCATGGCAACGGGGTAAAAGTTTTCGTCGTAATCGACACTATTTTGATGACGATACCTTTTCTGTACAAGCCTAGCTTTGTACATTTGTATGTTGCCATCCATGTATGTCTTCCTTGAAGACTCATATAGCACCAATAGGCACAATGCCTTCTGGTACAACAACCAGTGTCCAAACTTTGTTGGTATACATAGAATCTATTTCAAACTTTATGACACTTTGCCATAAAATAAGTCGATACCTTGTATCGTTTCCTCATACGTAGTCAGTTGATCTTCCTCAATAAGATTGATATATGTATGAGGTGAGATCAGAAACCCATACCTCTCAGGTTGTTTTCTGACTCTCTTCAATCTACGCGGTTCTTGTGTATTCGAAGATTATTGGTATAGTTTCATCTGTGATGAACTGTTTGTGTTCCGTGAGGACTCGGTGCCTAGAATAATATTACTCCGATTTTCATCGAGTTTTACTTTCCTCCCACTTACCACTGCATATAGGTATTCCTCTTAGGAAAACCGCATGGAGAGCAACAATTACATTGTTCTCTTGTGAGTTGTATAAGTACTATACTTTGGTTCCCTAGGATAACCTACAAATAGGCACTTATCCGATTTGGGTTCTAGTTTGGTATCATCCAAACATATGCCCAGCATTCCCAAATCTTCAGGAATGAGAAAACTCGGTTTCTTTCCTGATCATATCTAATATGAAGTCTGTCTAACAAATTATCATGGAACCTTATTCAAAATAAGTATTGCACTGTTTAATGTGTATCCCGTGAAGGAAATTAAAAGCTCAGAGCGACTCATCATTAACCTAACTATGTCCAACAAAGTTCGGTTTCTCTGTTCGGACACACCATCAAATTGAGGTGTTCTGGGAGAAGTCCACTATGAAAGAATACCATACTCTTTCAAATAGTTGAGAAACTTATTGCTCAAGTATCTCCATCACAGTCTAATCGTGATGTTTTAATACTCTTGCCGATCTGTTTTTATACTTCGTGTCGAAACTCCTTGAATTTTATCAAAATTTCCGTTTTATGTTTCAAAAGAAACATATAACCATAACGAGATGCCACATTCGTAAAGGTTATGAAGTATTCATATCCACCTCTAGCCTAGCTAGACATGGGCCCACTTACGTCACTATGAACGAGGGCTAACAGATCGGTGGCACTTTCACTTTACCAAGTAAAAGGTGTTCTAGGCACTTTGCCTAATAAACTAGATTCGTAGACATATTTGAATTAGAATCAAATATGTCCTAGTATCCAATCTTCGAAAGTGTGGATATATGAGTCTTGTTAATGTGTCTCAGACAACAATGCCACAAATAAGTCTCATCTGATTAACTCAGTCTGAGCTATTTGTTGGTCACGTTATATGTTTGAGATTCATTTATATTCAAAATATAAATACTGTTATTCACATCTAATGTGTTTATCTCAATATCATCTTTATAAACAAAACACTTAGTGTTCTAGAATATAAAGGTATACCCGCAATGGGTTATACTAGATATAGAGATAATGTTTCTAGTCAAACTAGATATATTATAACAGTTTCCTAATTTAAGTACATTCCCAAATGGTAGTTCCTAAACTTAGGTTTCTACGGTTAAAACAGTGACTTTCATCCCGTTTCTGACTCGCAGATCGATCTCATCTGAAGTCAGTATCATGCTTATCAGCAGATTCTGCATATCAGTACATATTTATGTACCACATCTAGTATCAAAATTCAATTTTGAAACTAATAATGAACATGTTTATGACAAACATGCTTGAAGCCGGAGCCTTGCCCCGCCTTCACTTCCTTCATGTCTGCCATGTCCATACGGCAGTCACGCTTCAGTGACCCCGTTTGCCATATTTTAGGCAGACATCTTGGGATATGTCATTTGTCTTCCTAGAAGACTGTGACGATTTTGCCTTTGCCCTTTTTCCAAACCCGAGAAGCCTTCGGCCAAGCCTTGGCCATCTGGATGTCGAAGTAAGATGTGTCTTGCGCTTCTTGTCCTTTTGCAAACTCTGGCTCTGTCTTCTTGAGCATAGCCATTAACTCTCCAAGAGTTTTCTATTGCATTAAGTACTTCTAAGATCTAAGAATATATCTATGAAGATCCTTCAATTTCAACATCATGGTTTAAGGATCTAATCCTTAGTTTTGACGAAGAAATTAAGGATTTATTGCGGCAAGCATAACGGATTGAGCACTAAAGTTTTCATCACGATGAGTCTTCCAAAGCTCATGCTCCACTATTCACTCAACTTCGTGCTTAGGCCCGAGAGGTTGCTCTATCAAATAGAGTAACTTCTCGCTCTCAGGACTATCCTGATGTTCTATTCCCAATCTGAAAATTGAAGCCGTTTAAAGACATTTTCACACAAGATTATGTTTTAAACGCTAATCTTTCAGTTATCTTGATTCCAATAGTCTAACTATCCAATCAACGATTTTGGGTACAATTGAATATAATGATTACTATAGTCTAACTATATAATCAACTACAATTGTTCGGTTATATTCAAATGTATTGATTACTATAATCCAATTATATAACCAACTACAAATGAAGTAGTTTGAATACAGTCCAACTGTTAAATTAAAACAACAATTAAATATTAGTCCAACTAATATATTTACATTTAAATAATGACGAAAAATGAAATGAGTGTGTATTGGCAAGTATCTAAATGAAATTGCAAATTTAATACTTGCCTCCCACTATTTTTCGGCGAGCCTCTAACCCTCTGTGGAGTACTCGGGAAACCTAGTTTCCTATGGGCTAGGATCCCGTTAAATAACACACAACCTTGACTTTGGCCAACAAGTTGTATGAAACTTAACTAGGTAGATCTCTAAGATCAATTGGATCTCATCCAATTCCTAGATCCAGTAGGTGGATATCCAAGTCCAAAACATATATCCAATATATGCCAATATATCAAATATATTCCCTAACATTTTCCTCTGAATCAACTAAGCCTTGGCTTTGGCACAACAAGCTTAATGATTCCAGTTAAGCAGGACCCATTGACTTTGGAAAGCTTCGTAATCGATGTCGATGGACAAGAAGTGATATTGACTTTGGCCAACAAATCACAACTTGGACAAGACATGCGATATGGAAGAAAGTCTTCATGATTCAAACACATCCGCGATGGGCAAAAGTCTTGACTTTGGCCAACAAACCAGTGCCAATCTTGGATCTTGAGAGAGAATCACTCAATGGAAGGAAATCTCTTAATATTTGTTGAGGGTTTTTCGCGTAATTGGCAACCAATTAATTATCTTTGATTAGGTCTCATCATACACCCTTAAGCATGCATTCTAAAAGCATAATAAGGCACGATAAATAAATTAATAATGATATGCGGATGGATATATAATACAATTTGTTCCTAGAACAAATCTCTCCATTTCCACTCTCCCGCTAGCATTATTCTTACTTCTACCCAATTACATAACACTTCTAAAGAAACCTCATTTACATTGAGGGGAATATGTGAGAAGAGAATTACAAAGAATCGAGGATAAAGGCTGGACACGCAGGTCCAATTTTAATAAATTCTAAATTTATTACAACAATTTCCAAAATTGCCCTCACCCATCTAATATCCATCTGATATACATTATTCATACATCACATCCATGTATTCACACAAAGCATGTTATCAATCAATCTAATCCAATTAATTAATCTTTAATTAATGACCATCCAATGTTCAAACAACGATTTGATTTGCGCGAGTCCAACTCGTTTAAGAATAAGTACTCAAAGTACGAATTCTTGAATTATATCAAACTACAATTTTAAATCCAATTTAATTTGTATTCAATACTAATTCTATATTTAATTCCAAATTAAATAATTACACTTTTGATGTGCCTTTATGACTTAGATTTCAAATCTAATCTTAATGGGTCTCAAAACCCAATTAACATCCAATGTCAATTTAATTAAAGTCAAATGAGCTTTTAATTAATTCATAAGGCATTGACTTTGGCAACCAAAGCCCAATAAGGAATCACCCTTTGCCATAAAATTAATTTTGGCCCATTAGGCCCAATTAATTATTTAAAGACCCATTTATCATATTTGGACTTTATGGAAATGGTTTTAGGCCTAATTGGATCCAACCAATTATTCTAAACCAAACTTGGCCCAACCAAGCCCATTAAGCCCAAATACAACAATTTTAGCCCAATTCCAAATTAAGCCCAATTAATTAAATTCTAATATTCCAAATTTCACAATTTAATTAAATAAAGTGTAATAGCCATAATTAATTAGTTAAATTAATATTTCCAAAACACCAATTACACTAATTAATCATGCTTTAATTAATCAACTTATGTCCAACACAAATTGAAGCAAAATCAATCCCAACATGCTTATTTAGCTCTCGGCAATATGGTAATTTTTTCATCAATTTTGATTTCAATCCAATTAAATCACAAATCAATTTATCCATGTATTTTAAACACATCCAATGGTCTAAAAAACAAAAATCACCAAGAGCTACAAGAGTTCATATTTTCGGCCAAGCCCTCAAATTTGGGGAAAATTAATCCAATTAATTTTTCATCAAATTGATCATGCATAACTCTAAGTTATCAATATATAAGCATACTCAAACAAATAATTTGATCAAATCATGCTCAAATCAAAAATACCCAAATTCAAGATTAAGAACCCTAAAATATTTCATGCTTAATTTAGGCTCATGATACCATTGTTGGGTTCTCTAATAACAACATAGGATCAATTAAGCATTAAATCATGTGAATACGCAAAGTAAAGTAGCGGAAAATACTTACAATGCTCGGTTGAGTGGATGTAGGAGATAACAAAAATTTACAACCTTTTGTGTAGTTGCTCCAAGCTTCTCCTTTGATGTATGTTGAGCTTCCAAGCTTATTCTTGAATTCCAAACTCAAGGGTTAGTGTCCCTAACACCTTTGAATGACTCATTGTGAAGTGCTAGCTTGCAAGATTTTGAAGCAAAATCAAGAACCAAATAAGCCCTAGGCTCACGGCATTTTAAGAGAAAAAGATGGCCAATTTTCGGCCATGGAGAGAAGAAGTGTGAGAGATGTGTTTTTGATTTTTCAAAATCAATAATATCAATTACCAAACTTAAAAAATTGATATATGTCACTTTCACATCAATTTTAATAATGCTTGTGTAAGAAACAAGCAACCATCAAAATCCCACCAACTTCTATCAACAAAAAGTTGATAAAGTTGACTAGGTGATGTGACAAGTGTGGGCCCCACTTTATTTCAAAATCTGAGTGGGCCCGCAAACACATTCCGGGCTCGGGTTCGTTAATTCTGAATTAACGAATTTTCCGTTGCGACTTAATTAAATCAAATTTAATTAAATAATTATGCCTAGTAAAATTACTATTAAAGTCGCTAGCGAATTAATTCTAAATTAATTCGTTTGCCCGAATTAAAATCTAATTTTAATTCCGTTATGAAATCTAATTTCATTTAATATATCGAATATATTATTTTATCGATTAATTCCAAATGAATCGTTCTCTCTCTATTAATTGAATTTTATCCCAGATAAAATCTTTTGGCAATTAATCCTAGATTGATTTTCTCTCTCTTCCAATTAATCCCAGATTAATTATGTTCGAGTCATACGTCATCGGTGAATCTTCGGGACGTGACCCATGAGATCCCTGGATTTGTTGGCAGTAAATCCGGTTATCGAAGTATCTGAATATGTGCGTACCCAGTACCACGTTCTTACCGATTTACAAGACATGGTTGGCTTCTAGTAAAGCACCGTGCCTACCCAATTCTCCAGAAATATTCTTTTAAGGAATATGTAATCTTTGTCAGGCGTAGTATACGTAGTATTGCGTATTACGATCCAGTATCAAATGTCACATGTTAGGCCCGAGACTGGAATTGTGTCTGCCCCGTACGAAGCATATATCGGATCTCTGGTAACTAGTCTCTATAATCGGATAATCATTACCTAGTCATATTATCCTGATGACTGCAATACTTAAGAGTACTAGTTCCGTACCCTGCATGATCATCATCTCCATATGACTGAAGTGATACTTCCTTCTTGACATCACACCCAATACACTACGATTCTCAATAAACCCAGAAGAGGCGTACACATAACTTGTTAAAGTCCCGGATGACCAAAGCCAAAGCGTATTGATTGTCGCAAGTATTAGCGATGCAAGTCTCAGGTTAAGACCAAATACACCTACCCTGAATCGGATTCCCATAGACACATAGTCATACTACCAATGAGATTCTGAGGGGTCTACCAGAGCGAAACTGTTCTCGTACCATCGGTAAACACAACCTCCTATTACACTTGCATAAGTATCCAATACTTAAATATATGAGAACTATGCTGTTACGCTTCTATAACACGCACAAGTGCAATACTGGTCTATTCTGCATTATCGATGTCTAGACTCGATAATACTACGACTATGGATATTTAATGATTAAACCTTAATGGATTGATATTGTCTCTTATCTACCAAACCACCCAAACACGTGGCTAAGGCCAACCCAAATTGTGGCTGGTTACTTCATATGGATTACGTAAGCTAAATCATAAGCATTAACTAACTATGAGCTGTAAAACTTTTACTGAAACACTGAGCTGAAGCCTCAGACCTCCATATAATATAAGATACTGAGGCTTGATTCCATATATTTGAATCCTCACAACTACATTCTAAATATAGTAAATTCCCAACAACTCTTTCATTAATATCACAAATCGTCCATGCATCTCAACATACCATTTATACAATGTTACTCATCAAATCAGAACTGGATATCACTAAATTTCCATATCAAAGAAAATATCTCGAGAAAGCCTATCATTCTGAAAACTCTTTTCTTGTCTAAAAACACATCTCTTTCTGTGAAATTTTTCTGGAAATCCTTTTCTGTCTGTAAATCTCTGAGATTCCGTTAAAACTATTTCTCTTGAAAACTCGTTTATAAAACATCATTTTTTTTGTAAATCTGTCTCTGAAAATCCATTTCTGAATCATTTGTATCTGAAATATCTGTTATGAAAACTATCTTTGAAACTAGTTTCTGAAAACAGTTTTTAAAAAACTGGTCTCTGTTTCTGAAAACCTGACGTATGGGGGCGTTACGTATCGTCGTCCCCCGATATGCCTAACTAGAGTCAGGAAGGCAAACCCATGACTCTGGGGCATTACGTATCGTCGTCCCCCAAAGCATGCCACACATGTCCCTAAAACTAGTGGTCTTAGGGCGTTACGTATCATCGTCCCCCAAGCCACTGAACTAGAACTGGGGGTGCGAATATATGCTGCCCTCCAAGCTCTGAATCTAGGATCTAGGGGCATCTGTCATCCCAAGTCCTGAACTATGATCTCGGACCGTTACAGATCACCGTCCCCCCAGTCCTCTACATGTGCACATGTGCTCTCGGTCAATTCCATATCTGAATCAAGTTACATACTGAGGTGGATTTTTCCCTCATGCCTTGAAAACATAAAACTCAAGCTTTGAAAATATTTCTTTTCTAAACCATTTCTCAAAACATGATAAATAAAATATAATTGGTAGTGAGCTTGGCTAACGCCCTAAAAGAGAAAAGTAAGTCTGATATGAACAATAACATAATGAAAGTCAACTTATAGGAAAAATGTCCACTCACTATAACTAGGATCCATGGGTGTTACGCATCGCCGTCCCCCTGGTCCTGGGTCTGTATCTGTCAATATGCATTGTGTATCCCTCTGGGTATGCAAAATGCATATGCATCATCATATCAACCATATGATCGTGTAAGTTATGCAATGAAATGCTATGTAAGGCAATAACATTATCCATATACACAACAGCAAAGTCAACCACACTTCATTACAAGCTGGTGACATCTCACTCATCCAATACATACAAAATGGACCCGTACCCTATTTCAACAACGCATCTATATGGAAAATGCTCGCACTAATCATTAAACATATCAACTCAATTCATACATTGGTTCCACACTCAGACCAAAACTAAACTGAAGTCTGGAAACTTCATTAAAACTCTTTACAAAACTTTTACATCTCGAGTACGGAAACGTGCTCTACTTGAAGATATGCTTAACTATGAAAATGTAACGACAGCTTGTACTAAACTTTTCATGCCGATACTAGCTTGCTATTTAGAACCCGACACAATGCATACTTTCAGACAATCAGTTTCTATACGTGCTCTTTACGAATCTCACCGTCTGTACCTCTTGAAACTCTCATTTCATGCTTTCTAAAACTCCATAACTACTATTACTTATTTTTATGAGCCTTCATTCTGTACACATACCTAAACATATAATCAACCATCGTACCTGTGTACTACGATGAGTTCATAGTGAGATATTTACCTAGTGTCCATGTTATCCCTTCTCTTTCCCCATCTGTAACACAAAATACGGACTGTAAGGGTCGTTAATCATGAAAAACTTACTGATAGCATAAACTCTCAAACTTTCCGGGAAAATCCAAATTAAAATCGTTTTCAGTTTCATTACTCATAATACATCCAATACTTATATTACACCATTAAACATTGTTCTATGTCAATTCAGTGGCTCAAAATTGCAAATTACGCATTTCCGACAAATCTTCCGAAAAGTTTCCGAAAATATTGCGGAAGGATCCTAACCCTCAAAACCTCTATGAAATTACTCAAATACTATTGTTTCATCATAATTAAGTCATATCCTTCATTACGTTCACCAAAGCACAGATACATGCGAAACCTGACTTTACCGAAAACTCACTTTACTTATCGGATCGATTATATTCGCTCTGATTTCTCTCGGATTCTACCCTATACATAAATTCAACATACTAATACTCAAACAATTCAATTTATATCATTATGTTACTCTACAAAGCTACTGGAAATATCCGAACATTTAACGGAAAACTTGAAATTAATGAATTTTTACCGGGAGGTCTTACCAAGATTTCAAGGCTATATACGGACTCCAAACGATCCCACGAACGGACTAGAATCGACAGAATTTCGATCGGAGTTACTGTTCATTGTAGGTCACTATTCATCTAAATCTTCCTTCTTCATTTTACGTGCAACCGAGCACAGATCGGAAAAATCATCACTGCCATTTGTTGTACTCTTTGAAGGCTTCGATTTGGCGGGTGGCTCGGGTCGTGAAACGAAGCGACGAGCCGGGATCGAAAAGTTGAAGCTTGCGTGTCTCTCCTCTGTTTCTCGTTGTTTCCGGTGTTTCTAGTGTTGCCGTCGGCCACCATTGGACGCAGGGTGGGCGGGCGTTGCTCTTGCATCATTGCGATGGCTGGTCGTGGCCAGCAAGCCACCGGCGCGACCAGGCCATCGCTGATCGAGTTTTGGGGACGAGAGCTGTTTGGAGGAGATTGAAATATTTTGAAACTTTTGTAAATAATGGAAACTTCAAGGTATATATAGAACAGTTTTGAAAATTTACGTTTTGACCCATGCGAAATTGCAATCAGGTCCCTACCATGGGGTTTTCATGGAAATTCTCATTTTTGAAGCCCTTCTGATGCTAATTTCGAAAATTGTTCAACACGAATGTTGTCCGTCTCGGAAAAGCGAGTCTGATGGTTCAAGAATAAACTCAATCAAAGTTGGTTTGCGATATTTATAGCTGAAATAAGAAACTTTTCCTGTATAAAATAATATACATAAATCGCGTAAGCGGTTCTTTCATGTCACGCGAATTCCAATACATCAAATATCTATTTTAAAATATTCCAAGCTATATTTCAACACTTAAACTCTTTTTCTCCGATATAATCTCATTTAACACCTGATATGCAATATAAATTCCTTTCGGAAAAGTTTCTGAATTTCTAGATGTTACAATTCTCCCATCTTTATAAAATTTCGTCCTCGAAATTTTTCTGTCCTTATACCTGCTGATCTGATTCATAATGCATACACGGAAACTCTCTAATCCATTTCTAGAGATTATCTAATTCTATTCATCATTTGCATTCTTACCCACTGAGGCTAAAGACTAACTCTTTTCATATCTATAATCTTTAATTGTTCACCAACGGTAACTATACTAACTTGGTTCTTAACCAGAGAACCAGAGTAACCAATAACTGTGGGTTTATCACACCCCTCCTAACTTTGAGCACAACTACGGTGCTACACTGAATTCTTAGTCTCAAATGTCTCGAACACATTCCTTAGATTCGCTAATAACCCTCTGGCCTTACTAGGGCCTAATACTGCTACTATATAACTACTCTGAATTCTCTAATCTCAATGGCTCATAAGGTTTTAACTCAAGGTAACTTCTTCTAATATGAAAACAACTAATCTATACACATCAAACTAAGTCATCCACAGACCCTAATACACTCAGACTGGGAAGCAAGTAGAAAATCATCTCATACCAATGGAAACATTTATATTACATACAAAGACCTATCTGTTCTACTCAAAACAGAAAACATTCTCTGACAGTCGGATACCCCACAACAAAATCACTGACTCTAGAACATGTTACTGACTTTTAAATCACGCTTTAATACCATCTTTGTAACATCCCGCCCGAAGGCAGGATGCTACCGGCATGAGACAGGAAAACCCATCTCCATAAGCCTCTATTTCTACTAAAATTTCGGCATGACCTTTGCTAAAAATCATGAAACCTGGATCCCAGTCCAACACTTCGAGGTGTCCTGATTTAAAATTCAAAAGCAATCATCTCAAATCATGCAAATAGGCCTCCGGCCCGAAAAATCTCAACTTATATGTAAATAAACCTCCGGCCTGACATAAGAGAAATAACTACAAATAACTACGTGTTCAGCACGATTAAAACTGCATATGTGATACAAATAAATAAAACTAAGGTTGTGAGAGCCCAATCACACATCCCAGAACCATTCAACGACTCAAGACCGACTTGACTGCATCGAGGTGATCCGTTATCTGCAAGACGCCTCTATAATCTTCTAGCACTGTAAGTCCAGTGCGAACCTGCAAAACTAGCAAACAGTCGGGGTGTGAGTTATAAAGCTCAGTAAGTAACTCATGTCTTATGTAAATTTATCAAGTAACAATATGAACTTAAATAGAAATCAGATATATATAAGTACACAAACTTATAAATTTCATATTCACCTGATGGCTGTTTACTTATATTAAACATGGATAATTTACTCATTGTACTGAATGCAACACTGTAGTTATACTTTATATACTAACAACATCATATTTTCTCCTAATTGGAACAAACTTATTATCTACCAAACCACCCAAACCCATGGCTAAGGCCAACCCAAACCCGTGGTGGTTTAGTGAGCTCAAACTATGGCAGTTACTTCATATGGATTACGTAAACTAAATCATAAGCATTAACTAACTATGAGCTGTAAAATTTTTACTGAAACACTGAGCTGAAGCCTCAGATCTCCATATAATATAAGATACAGACGCTTGATTCCATCCATTGGAATACTCACAACTACATTCTAAATATAGTAAATTCCCAACACTCAACCCTTTCATTAATATCACAAATCGTTCATGCATCTCAACATACCATTTATACAAGGCACATACTCATAGCATACTACAATGCTACTCATCAAATCAGAATTGGATATCATTAAATTTCCTTATCAAAGAAAATATCTCGAGAAAGCCTATCATTCTGAAAACTATTTTCTTGTCTGAAAACACATATCTTTCTGTGAAACTTTTCTGGAAATCCTCTTCTGTCTGTAAATCTCTGAGATTACCTTAAAACCATTTCTCTTGAAAACTCAAAACATCATTTTTTTTGTAAATCTGTCTCTGAAAATCCATTTATGAAAATCTATTTCTGAAATATCTATATCTGAAAAAACTGTTCTGAAAACTATCTCTGAAACTGGTTTCTGAAAACTGTTTTTGAAAAACTGGTCTATGTCTCTGAAAACCTGACGTATGGGGGCGTTACGTATCGCCATCCCCCCATACACCCAACTAGAGTCATGAATGCAAACCCATGACTCTGGGGCATTACGTATCACAGTCCCCCGAAACATGCCACTTTTTTCCCTGAAACTAGTTGTCTTGGGGTGTTACGTATCGCTGTTCCCCTAGCCACTGAACTAGAACTAGGGATGCAAATCTATGCTACCCTTCAAGCTCTGAATCTAGGATCTAGGGGCACCTGTCATCCCTAGTCCTGAACTAGGATCTAGGGGCATTACGTATCACCGTCCCCCCAGTCCTCTACATGTGCACATGTGCTCTCCGTCAATTCCATATCTGAATCAAGTTACATACTGAGGTGAATTTTTCCCCATGCCTTGAAAACACAAAACTCAAGCTTTGAAAATATTTCTTTTCTAAACCATTTCTCAAAACATGGTAAATAAAATATAATTGGTAGTGAGCTTGGCTAACGCCCTAAAAGCGAAAACTAAGTCTGATATGAACAATAACATAATGAAAGTCAACTTAAAAGAAAAGTGTCCACTCACTATAACTAGGATCCATGGGCGTTACCTGTCCCCCTAGTCCTCGGTCTGTATCTGTCAATATGCGTTGTGTATCCCTGTGGGTATGCAAAATACATATGCATAATCATATCAACCATATGATCGTGTAAGTTATGCAATGAAATGCAATGTAATGCAATGACATTATCCATATACACAACATCAAAGTCAACCACACTCCATTATGAGCTGGTGATATCTCACTCATCCAATACATAAAAAATGGACCCG
Organism: Zanthoxylum bungeanum; assembly: GCA_019454045.1. Taxonomy (NCBI): domain Eukaryota; kingdom Viridiplantae; phylum Streptophyta; class Magnoliopsida; order Sapindales; family Rutaceae; genus Zanthoxylum; species Zanthoxylum bungeanum. The sequence goes on from SKCR01034559.1 coordinate 161,010, forward strand.
TACTATATTTCAACAAACGCATCTATATGGAAAATGCTCACACTTGTCATTAAACATATCAACACATTTCATACATTGGTTCCACACTCAGACCAAAACTAAACTGAAGTCTGGAAACTTCATTAAAATTCTTTGCAAAACTTTTACATCTCGAGTACGGAAACGTGCTCTACTTGAAGACATGCTGAACTATGAAAATGTAACGACAACTTGTACTAAACTTTTCATGTCGATACTAGCTTGCTATTTACTGACACTATGCATACTTTAAGACAATCAGTTTCTATATGTGCTCTTTACAAATCTCACTATCTGTACCTCTTGAAACTCTCATTTCATGTTTTCTAAAACTCCATAACTATTATTACTTATTTTTTATGAGCCTTCATTCTATACACATACCTAAACATATAATCAACCATCGTACCTTGTCTACTACGACGAGTTCATAGTGAGATACTTACCTGGTGTCCATGTTATCCCTTCTCTTCCCCCATATGTAACACAAAATACGGACTGTAATGGTCGTTAATCATGAAAAACTTACTGATAGCATAGACTCTCAAACATTTCGGGAAAGTCCAAATTAAATCTGTTTTCAGTTTCATTACTCATAATACATCCAATACTTATATTACACCATTAAACATTGTTCTATGTCAATTCAGTGGCTCAAAATTACAAATTACACATTTACAACAAATCTTTCGAAAAGTTTCCGAAATTATTGCGGAAGGATCCTAACCCTTCAAACCTCTCTGAAATTACTCAAATATTATTGTTTCATCATAATTAAGTCATATCATTCATTACGTTCATCAAAACACAGATACATGCAAAATCCGACTTTACCGAAAACTCGCTTTACTTATCGGATCGATCATATTCGCTCTGATTTCTCTCGAATTCTACCCTATACACAAATTCAATATACTAATACTCAAATAATTCAATTTATATCATTATGTTACTCTACGAAGCTACTGGAAACATCCGAACATTTAACGAAAAACTTGAAATTAACGAATTTTTACCGGGAGGTCTTACTAAGATTTTGAGGGCTATATACGGACTCCAAAAGATCCCACGAACGCACTAAAATCGACGTAATTCTGATTGGAGTCACTGTTCACAGTGGGTCACTATTAATCAGAATCTTCATTCTTCATTTTGCGTGCAACCGAGCACGGATCGGAAAAATCATCACTGTCATCTTGTTCGAAGGCTTCGATTTGGCGGGTGGCTTGAATCGTGAAACGAACCAACGAGCCGGGATCAAAAAGTTGAAGCTCGCGTGTCTCTCCTCTGTTTCTCGCCATTTCCGGGGTTTCTGGTGTTGCCGCCGGCCACCATTGGACGCAGGGAGGCCGGGTGTTGCTCGTACATCATCACGATGGCTGGTCGTGGCCGGCAAGCCTCCGGCGCGACCAGGCCATCGCTGATCGAGTTTTGGGGATGAGGGGCTATTTTGAGGAGATATAAATGTTTTGAAACTTTTGTAAATAATGGAAACTTCAAGGTATATATAGAACAGTTTTGGAAATTTGCGTTTTGATCCCTGTGAAATTGCAATCAGATCCTTACCATGGGGCTTTCATGGAAATTCTCATTTTCGAAGCCATTCTGATGCAAATTTCGAAAAGTGTTCAACACAAAAGTGTTGGACAATTATGACCCATAGCGTCACTATTTGTACAGATCATGGTGTTGTTGTACAAATTAACTATGTGACAAAGGAGATTGCTCTCTTATCATTTGTGATTAGATCACCAAGATGTATAAATGATAGGAGGTCTTTATGATTTGTTCCTGGATTGAGATGATATGAGACAGTATCAATCCACGAAGGATAAATCATTAAACATCCCTAGTCAGAGTATTATCGAGATTGGACATCGATAATGCGTAAAAGACTAGTATTACACTTGTGCGCGTTGTGATGGCACAACGACATAGCTCTCATATATTGGGTATAGGATATTCATGCAAGTGTAATAGGAGGTTGTGTTTACCGATGGTACGGAAACAGCTTCGCTCTGGATAGACCCCCTCGGAATTCCATTGGTAGTATGACTATGTGTCTATGGAAGTTTGAAATCAGGATAGGTGTATTTGGTCTTAACTGAGACTTGCACCGCTAATACTTGCGACAATCATATATACTTTGGTTTTGGTCATCCAAGGCTTTAACAGGTTCCGTGTACGCTTCTGCTAGGTATATTGAGAATCGTAGTATGTTGGGTGTGATGTCAAGACTGAAGTATCACTCCAGTCATATGGAGATGATGATCACGCAGGGATACATAACTGGTTCTCTAAGGGTTGCAACCATCCGATATATGCTTCGTACGGGGCAGACACTGTACCAGCCCCAGACCTTGCATGTGATCATTCGATACTGGATCAAAATACGCAATACTACGTATACTACGCCTGATATAGATCGCTTATTCCTGTAAGGATATTTCTGGAGAATTGGGTAGGCATGACGCTTTGCTAGAAGCCAACCTTGTCTTGTAAATCGGTACAAACGTAGTACTAGGTACTTACGTGTTCGGATAGTCCGACGACCGAATTTACTGCCAACATATTCGGGGATCTCATGGGTCGCTTCCCGAAGATTCACCGATGACGTATGACTCGCACTTTATTAATCTGGGATTAATTAGATGAGAGAGAAAATTAATCTGGGATTAATTGCAGAGATATTATATCTGGGATAAAATATCATTTAAAGAGAGAGAACGATTAATTTGGAATTAATCGATTAAATAATATATTCGATATATTATACGAAATTGGATTTCGACGCAGAATTGAAATTAGATTTTAATTCGGGCGAACGAGTTAATTTAGAATTAATTCGTAAGTGACGTGAATAGTAATTATACTAGGCATGATTATTTAATTAAATTAGATTTAATTACGTCGCAACGGAAAATTCGTTAATTTGGAATTAGCGAACCCGAGCCCAAGAGTATTTGCGAGCGCATTCGCATTTCAAATTCGAGTGCGGCACGCAAGTCACATCTAGCGTCACATCAATCGTCAATCAAGTGATAGATGTCTTTCACTTTGAGTGATTGATACCATGTCACTATTCATGATTGATGGTGGTAGTTGGCAAGCTTTAATGCTTGACTTTTGGAAAGAGAAAAGTTGGTAATTAATTTTGGAAATTGAATATGTGTATTAGATACACAAATCTAACCAACCATTTATCTCTCTCTCACTTCTTCTATTCTCTCCTCACACGCCCAAAGTGGGCTGTTTTCTTTCTATTTTCTCAGCTCACTACCGAGAATGGAGAAGAAGTAATAGGGCAATTTTTGTGGCAAAAATTGTCAAGTGCTAGCACACAAAAGGGTCACGCGAAGGTGATAGGAAACCGCACACGTGAGCAAGGAATCAACACAAAGCTTGGAGCTCCAAAGTTGATTATTGCCGATTGTTGGAGGAGCAAAATACAGTGGACTGCCGAGCACTCTAGGAGGAAAAGCTTGAAGTTTTGTTCTTCGTCGCATCGCTCAACCGCTCGATGTAAGTATTCTGCAACTTTCTTCGATGTATTCATACATGTTTCTTGTTTATTATTCGATCCTTGGGACCGTAGAACTCCAACAATGGTATCAGAGCGAGTTAAAAGCATGAAACCGATTTAGGGCTTAAAATTGGGTAAAATGTATTTGAGCATGATTTAATGAAATTGGATGATTTAGTATGCTTAAATTATGTTAATTGAAGATTGATTGGATCAATTTCATGAAATGTTGTTTGGAACAATTTTCCCCAAATCACTTAGCTTGGCCAAGAGGTGTAGAACCCTAAATGTCTTGGATTTTTGATTTTTTGATTCATTGGATGAGTTGGAATCAATTGGGAATGTGGATTTAATGTTGAATTGGATTTAATTGGATTGAATTTGAATTGGACATAAAAATCCCCTTCATTGCCGAGACTTAAGCATGTAAATTGGGTTTGATTTTTGATAAATTGTGTTGGACACTAATTGATGTTAAAGAGCATGATTAGTTGTGTAAATTGATGATTTGGAAATGTTGATTTATGTAATTAATTATGCTATGCACTTTGTTTAATTAAATTATGAAATTAGATTTTTTGTGATTTAATTAAATGTGCTTAAATTGGATTTGGGCTTTTAATGTTGTAAATGGGCTAATTGGGCTTGGTTGTACCAAGTTAGGTTTAGGCTAAATTAGTTAGATCCAATTGGGCCCAAAACCATTTCCATAAAGTCCAAATGCGACTAATGGACCTTAATTATTTTAATTGGGCCTAATGGGCCTAAATTGATTTCTAGGCTTATGGGGTTATTCCTTGATTGAGCTTTGGTTATTGGGTTTGACCCAAGTTGACCAAAAGTCCACGCCTTAAGAAATTAATTAAAAACCCATTGGACTTTAATTAAATAGACATTGAATGTTAATCGGGCTTTGAGACCCGTAACGATTAAATTTGGAATTTAAGTCGTAAAGGTTCGTTAATAAAGTGTAATATTTAATTTGGAATTAAATAGCGAATTAGTATTAAATACATATTAAATTGGATTTAATTTTGTAGTTTAATTTAATTCGAGAATTCGTACTTTGAGTACTTATTCGCAAAACGAGTTTGACTCGCGCAAAATCAAATCGTTGTTTAAACATTGGATGGTCATTAATTATCAGATTAATTAATTGGATTAGATTGATTGATAACATACTTGTGTGAATACATGGTTGCGATGCATGAATAATGTATATCGGATGGATATTAGATGGGTGAGGCAATTTTGGAAATTGTTGTAATAAATTTAGAATTTATTAATTGGACATGCGTGTCCAGCCTATTACTTTCATATTCTTTGTATTTCTCTTCTCATCTATTCCCCTCAATGTATATGAGGTTTCTTTAGAAGTGTAGTGTAACGGGTAGAAGTAATACATGTGCTAGCGGGAGAGATTTGATCTAGGATCAATGTGTTAAGTATCCATCCGCATATCATTATTATTTTATTTATACGCGCTTTATTATGTGTTTAGAATGCATGTATAAGGGTGTATGATGATGAGACCTTAACAATATAATAAATTGGTTGCCAATTTGCACGCGAAAAATCCTCAAATAATATTAAGCGTTTTTCCTTCCATTGAGTGATTCTTACTCAAGATCTAAGACTGTCATTGGTTTGTTGGCCAAAGTCAAGACCTTTGTCCGTCGAGGATGTGTTTGAATCACGAGAGCTTTGTTCCATATCGGTGTCTTGTCCAAGTTGTGGTTTGTTGGCCAAAGTCAAGACCACTTCTTGTCCATCGACATTGATTACGAAGCTTTCCATGGTCAATGGGTTCCGCTTAACTGGGATCACTAAGTTTGTTGTGCCAAAGCCAATGCTTAGTTGATTCAGAGGAAAAAAGTTAGGTAATATATTGGATATATTGGCATATATAAGATATATGTTTCGGACTTGGATGTCCCCCTACTGGATCTAGGAATTGGATGGGATCCAATTGATCTTAGAGATCTACCTAGTTAATTATCATACAATTTGTTGGCCAAAGTCAAGATTGTGTGACATTTAACGGGATCCTAGCCCACTAGGAAACACGGTTTCCCGAGTACTCGACAGAGGGTTAGAGGCTCGCCGAAAAATAATGGGAGGCAAGAATTGAATTTGCAATATTCGTTTAATTACTTGCCATACACGCTCAATCACAAACCATTCGTCAAATAAATTAAATGTTAATTGGACTAATATTTAAATCGTTGTTTTAATAAACAGTTGGACTGTATTCAAACTATTCATTTATAGTTTATTATATAATTATATTATAGTAATCAATATACTTGAATTTATTTGATTAGTTATAGTTGATTTTATAATTGGATTATAGTAATCAATATAATTGATTTTAACCTATTAAATTATAGTTGATTAAATAGTTGGACTATAGTAATCATTATAATTAATAGTACCTGAAATCGTTGATTAAATAGTTGGACTATTAGAATCAAGATATAATTGAAAGATTGACATTTAAAACATAATCCTAGGGAAAATTTATTTAAATGATTTAATTTTCAAATTGGGAATAAGTTTCAGGATGGTCCTGGAAACTAATAAGTTACTTTATTTGATAAAATAACATATTAGGCCTAAGCCTGAAGTTAAGCAAATAATAGAGCATGATATTTGGAATATTCATGTGATGATAACTTTAGTGCTTAATCCATTAAACTTGTCAAATAGACTCCTTAATTTCTTAATCAGAACTAAGGATTAGATCCTTAAAGTATGATAATGAAATTGAAGGATCTTCATAGATCTATTCTTAGATCTTAGAAGTACTAAATTGCAATAATTAACTCTTGGAGAGTTAATGGCTATTCTCAAGGAGATAAAGTCAAAGTTTGCAATAAGGCAGGAAGCGCAAGACGCACCTTACTTCGATATTCTAAAAGGCCAAGGCTTGGCCAAAGGCTTCTGGAATGTGGAAAAGGGTAAAGGCAAAATCATTATAATCTTCTGGGAAGATAAAAGGACATATCCTAAAATGTCTGCCTAAAATATGGCAAACGGGATCGCGGAATCGTAACTGCCGTTTGGACAAAGCAGACATGAAGGAATTGAAGACGGGGCAAGGCTCTAACTTCAAATATGTTTGTCATAAATATGTTCACTTCTAGTATTAAAATTGGATTTTAAATACTTAGTGTGGTACATAAATATGTATTGATGTGCAGAATCTGCTATGAGCAGGATACTGACTTCAGTTGATATTAATCTGCGAATCGAAAACGAGACAACTGTCGCTATTTTAATCATAGATACCTAAGTTTAGGAACTACCTTTCGGGTGTGTACTTAAATTAGGAAACGGTTATAATGTAACTAGTTTGACTAGATACATTATCTTTATATCATGGTTTAATCCGTTGCGGATATACCTTTATATTCTAGAACACTAAAGTGTTTTATTATATAAAGATGATATTGAGATAAACACATTAGATGTGAATTAACAATATTTATATTTTGAATATAAATAATATCTCAAACATATAACATGACAAACAAATAGCTCAAACTGATTTGATCAGAAGAAACTTAAAAGTGGCATTGTTGTCTAGGACACAATTAAAAAAAGAATCCTATATCCACACTTTCGAAGAGTGGGTACTAGGACAAATTTGATTCTATTCAAATAAAGTCTACGAATCTGGTTTATTGGGCAAAATGCCTAAAACACCTTTACTTGGTAAAAGTGCAAATGCCACCGATCTGTTAGCCCTAGTTCATAGTGAAGCAAGTGGGCCCATGTCTAGCTAGGCTAGATGTGGATATGAATATTTCGTGACCTTTACGGATGTGGCATCGCGTTATGGTTATGTGTTTCTTTTGAAACATAAATCAGAAACTTTTAAAGTTTCGACACGAAATAGACAAACAGATCGGCTAAAGTATTAAACAATCACGGTTAGACCATGATGAAAATACTTAAGCAATAAGTTTCTCATATACTTGAAAGAGTATAGTATTCTTTCAATGAGGACTCCTTTCTGAACACGTCAATCTAACGGTGTGTCCGAACTGAGAAACCGAATTATGTTGGACATGATAAGGTTATTCATGAGTCGCTCTGAGCTACCATTTCCTTCAATGGATACACATTAACAGTGCAGAACTTATTTTGAATAAGGTTCCATTAAAATCTGTTTGACAGATATCATATTAGATATGAACAGGAAAGAAACTGGGTTTTCTCATTCCTGAAGATTTGGGAATGCTAGGCATACGTTTGGATGATACCAAACTAAAACCCAAATCGGATAAGTGCCAATTGTAGGTTATCATAGGGATACCAAAGTATAGTACTTATACAACTCACAAGAGAACAATTTAATTGTTGCTCACCATGCGGTTTTCCTAAGAGGAATACCTATATGCATTGGTAAGTGGGAGGATAGTAAAACTCGATGAAAATCGGAGTAATATTGTTCTAAGCACCGATATCTAATGGAACATATATAGTTCATCAAGGATGAAACTAAACTAGTAATCTTCGAATACACAAGAACCGCGTATGTCGGAGAGAGTCAGAAAACAACCTGGGGTATGGGTTTCTGATCTCACCTCATAAATATGTCAATCTTATTGAGGAATACCAACTGACTACGTATGAGGAAGTGATACAAGGTATCGACTCCCTATTATGGCAAAGTGCCATGAGTCCGAAATGGATTCCATGTAAATCAACTATGTTTAGACACTAGTTGTTGTACCGCAAGGCATTATGCCTATTGGTACTATATAAGTCTTCAAGGAAGACATACATGGATGGCAACATACCAACGTATAAAGCTAGGCTTTTAGCGGAAATGTATCGCTATCAACATTGTGTTGATTATAACGAAATCTTTTACAGTTGCCACTGTAAATCCATTTGGATAATGCTTGCTAAAGCTGCACGTTTCATTTATGAAATATGTCAGCTGAACGGGAAAATCGCTTTCCCGAAAAGGAAACTTTTTGGAGGATGTTTACAACATCCTGTCGGTTTTGTCGTACCAAAACTAGCAAACAAGGTTTGCAGGTTAATCGATTCATGTTTGGATTGAAGCAAGCATTAGGTTCTTGGAATTATCATTTTGATGTAATCATAATGGTTTATGATTTAATTCAAAACGAAAATGATTCTTATGTATATAAGGAGGTTAGTGGGAACGCACTGACAGTGGATGTCCTATAAATAATGATAATATATGTCATTTCTTGGAAATGAAATTCTCATAATACAATCGGTGAAAGCTTAGCTTTCGAGAAAATTCTCCGTGGAATTCTTGGGAGAGAACAACCTTTATTCTAGGAATAAAGATCTACTGGGATAGATTTAAAGTTGTTAATAGTCTCCGAGAACTCGTACATTGAAATAAATGTACGCGACCTGATGTCTCATACGCTTTGAGCATATGGATTCACAATCAGGCAATCCAAGTGATAGTCACTGGATTGATGTTAAGAACATCCGTTAGTATCTTAGAGAACTAATGATGCTGTCTTATACTATGGAGAATGAGAACTTGAAGTGACTGGGTTCACTGTAGCAAGTTTCATAAACTGATAAGATGACTATAAGTCGCATAAAGGCACTATACAGTTTGAAATTAATCGATTAAATAATATATTCGATATATTATACGAAATTGGATTTCAACGCGGAATTGAAATTAGATTTTAATTCGAGCGAACGAGTTAATTTAGAATTAATTCGTAAGCGACGTGAATAGTAATTATGCTAGGCATGATTATTTAATTAAATTAGATTTAATTACATCGCAACGGAAAATTTGTTAATTTGGAATTAGCGAACCCGAGCCCGAGAGTGTTTGCGAGCGCATTCGCATTTCGAATTCAAGTGCGGCACGCAAGTCACATCTAGCGTCACATCAATCGTCAATCAAGTGATAGATGTCTTTCACTTTGAGTGATTGATACCATGTCATTATTCATGATTGATGGTGGTAGTTGGCAAACTTTAATGCTTGACTTTTGGAAAGAGAAAAATTGGTAATTAATTTTGGAAATTGAATATGTGTATTAGATACACAAATCTAACCAACCATTCATCTCTCTCTCACTTCTTCTCTTCTCTCCTCACACGCCCAAAGTGGGTTGTTTTCTTTCTAATTTCTCAGTTCACTGTCGAGAATGGAGAGGAAGTAATATGGCAAATTTTGTGGCAAAAATTGTCAAGTGCTAGCACACAAAAAGGTCATGCGAAGGTGATAGGGAACCGCACACTTGAGCAAGGAATCAACACAAAGCTTGGAGCTCCAAAGTTGATGATTGCCGATTCTTGGAGGAGCAAAATACAGTGGACTGCCGAGCACTCTAGGAGGAAAAACTTGAAGTTTTGTTCTTCGTCGCATCACTCAACCGCTCGATGTAAGTATTCCGCAACTTTCTTCGATGTATTCATACATGTTTCTTGCTTATTATTTGATCATTGGGACCGTAGAACTCCAACAAAAAGTTGTTCGTCTTGGAAAAAGAGTCTGATGGTTCAAGAATCAACTCAATCGGAGTTCGTTTGCTATCTTTATAGGCGAAATAAGAAACATTCCATGTATAAAATAATATATATAAATCGCGTAAGCGGTTCTTTCATGTCATGCGATTTCCAATACATCAAATATCTATTTTAAAATATTAAGAGCTATATTTCAACACTTAAACTCTTTTTCTCCGATATAATCTCATTTAACACCCGATCTACAATACAAATTCCTTCCGGAAGAGTTTCTGAATTTCTGGATGTTACATAAACAAAGACTTATAAGGAAATTAAGATAATTTCTATTATCATTTACCTTGTAAATTGTATACAATTTATTCCTAATTAGTTAAATGAGATGTACTTATTTGATATGTTTGGAATGATTAGAAACTTAATTAGAACCCTAGTTACATGCATGTGTAATTAATTAGGCTAATTAATGTAATTATGCTTAATTAGGGTATAAGACACCAAATTGTAATTGTATAGTGTGGACGCTGGAATTCGGCCGAGGTCCACAATCAGAATTTGTAGGTTGGGGGCATCAGCGATCCTGCAAGACAAAGATAGAGTGAGCGGGAGCAGACTACCCACCGGTGTGGTGGGTGCCGGGGGCACTCCGACGCCCAAGTCAGTAGTATGAAATGAGCAGTAAATATATAAATGTGAAAGTAATGTTGGATGTTACCTTGAACTCTTTGGGTGACCGTGAGGGCCGTGTAATATATGAGGGGATCAAGGATTGAGAGCATGAAGTATTAGGGTGAGAGAAATGAGACTTGAATGAATTCTTCCCGTATTCTTTTCATATTTATAGATAAAACATGATCTGATGTTGGTGTATTTGGTAATGGTTTTGGAGTAAGTGAGGATTAGTGCTAGAATTAGGTTAAGTGGAGTGGTGGGGTTTAGTGCTAGAATTAGGTTAAGTGGAGTGGTGGGGTTTAGTGCTAGAATTAGGTTAAGTGGAGTGGTGGATGACTAATGCTAGAGTTAGGTGGAGTGGTCATACTTTTTATTAGTTTATGATTTAATTGTAATCAAATAATACATAATTCTTTGGGCTTTGGTCCTTATTTTCGGGCCTAACATGCTGATGGGCTTAAGGTGAAAGACAGTTTTACCCTTGGACCAAATTTGGCCCATACAGTTTGTCCCTTACTCTCTAAGTCAAAGAATTTTTGTTTTAGAGAGTATATTTATCCGTGTCGTATGTGAAAAAAGAGCGTAAGAGTGTATTACCTTCTGCCAAATGTCGTACCAAAATATATACAAAAACGTGGGTTTCTGTTTGCATGCATCTGAAGAAGTTTTTTTTAGCTTCTTGATTTATCTAGGGTCATGGAGTATGTGTCTTTGACCGAACTGAAATAGAGTTTCAGGAGTTCATGAGTCCAGGGGAATGTTCCTTGTCGACTGAACCAAACGGTAGTTCAGGAGTATGCTTTGACTCAACATGAGTCCAGGGGAATGTCCCTTATCGACTGAACTAAACGGTGGTTCAGGAATTTACCTGACTCGACATGAGTTAGGGGAATGTCCCTTGTCGACTGAACCAAAAGGTGGTTCAGGAGTTTACCTGACTCGACATGAGTCCAGGGGAATGTCCCTTGTCGACTGAACCAAACGATGGTTCAGGAGTTTACCTGACTCGACATGAGTCCAGGGGAATGTCCCTTGTCGACTGAACCAAACGGTGGTTCAGGAGTTTACCTGACTCGACATGAGTCCAGGGGAATGTCCCTTGTCGACTGAACCAAACGGTGGTTCAGGAGTTTACTTGACTCGACATGAGTCCAGGGGAATGTCCCTTGTCGACTGAACCAAACGGTGGTTCAGGAGTTTACTTGACTCGACATGAGTCCAGGGGAATGTCCCTTGTCGACTGAACCAAACGGTGGTTCAGGAATTTAATTGACTCGACATGAGTCCAGGGGAATGTCCCTTGTCGACTGAACCAAACGGTGGTTCGGGAGTTTACTTGACTCGACATTAGTCCAGGGGAATGTCCCTTGTCGACTGAACCAAACGGTGGTTCAGGAGTTTACTTGACTCGACATGAGTCCAGGGGAATTTCCCTTGTCGACTGAACCAAACGGTGGTTCATGAGTTTAATTGACTCGACATGAGTCCAGGGGAATGTCCCTTGTCGACTGAACCAAACGGTGGTTCAGGAGTTTACTTGACTCGACATGAGTCCAGGGGAATGTCCCTTGTCGATTGAACCAAACGGTGGTTCAGGAGTTTACTTGACTCGACATGAGTCCAGGGGAATGTCCCTTGTCGACTGAACCAAACGGTGGTTCAGGAGTTTACTTGACTCGACATGAGTCCAGGGGAATGTCCCTTGTCGACTGAACCAAACGGTGGTTCATGAGTTTAATTGACTCGACATGAGTCCAGGGGAATGTCCCTTGTCGACTGAACCAAACGGTGGTTCAGGAGTTTACTTGACTCGACATGAGTCCAGGGGAATGTCCCTTGTCGACTGAACCAAACGGTGGTTCAGGAGTTTACTTGACTCGACATTAGTCCAGGGGAATGTCCCTTGTCGACTGAATCAAACGGTGGTTCAGGAGTTTACTTGACTCGACATGAGTCCAGGGGAATGTCCCTTGTCGACTGAACCAAACGGTGGTTCATGAGTTTAATTGACTCGACATGAGTCCAGGGGAATGTCCCTTGTCGACTGAACCAAACTGGTGGTTCGGGAGTTTACTTGACTCGACATTAGTCCAGGGGAATGTCCCTTGTCGACTGAACCAAATGGTGGTTCAGGAGTTTACTTGACTCGACATGAGTCCAGGGGAATGTCCCTTGTCGACTGAACCAAACGGTGGTTCATGAGTTTACTTGACTCGACATGAGTCCAGGGGAATGTTCCTAGTCGACTGAACTAGATGAAGGTCAGGATACTCCCCATACTACGGGTCAAAGGACCAGGGGAATTTACAATGTCGTCTGACCAGATGAAGGCCAGGTCTTCAACTTGACTCTACATGAGTCATGGGGAATGTTCCCAGTCGACTGAACCAGATGAAGGTCAGGATATTCCCCATACTACGGGTCCAAAGACTATGGGAGTCTACACACTCCATATATGATGAAGATCCACGGGGGTCTCCATTTTTCATTCTACATGATCCAATATGAGTCAATGAGGATTTTTACTCTACCAGACCTGAAGAATATCTATGAGAGTTTCCTTCTCATACTACTAGTTCTGATGAAGGTCCATGATACTACTGTCGAATGGACTATCAAATGGACCTGATGAAGGTCCATAAGGTACAGTTGAATGAACCTAATGATTATCTATGAGAATCTTCAAACTACAAGACCTGATGAAGGTCACGAGACTACTGTCGAATGAACATGTCGCATGGACATGATGAATGTCTATCAAGGTTACTACTCATTCTCCTGATGAGGATTTAAGAGACTACGGTCGAATGGACTTTATGAAAGTCCAAAGAATTCATCACTCACTCTCGTAGATCTGATGAAGGTCTAGATACTACAATTGATAAACTTGATGAAAGCCATCAATATCAACTCCATTCTACGAGACTACTGTCGAATGGAGTTGTCGAATAGACCTGATGAAGGTCCAAGGAAGTCATTACTCACTATACTAGACCTGTAGAAGGTCCATGAGACTATGGTAGAATGGACTTGAAGAATATCAGTCAAGGTAATCACTCTTTACACTTCTACAATACTACTGTCGAATGGACCTGATGAAGGTCCAAGAGACTACAATAGTTAAACTTGATTAAAACCATCAATGTCATCTCCATTCTATGAGACTACTGTCGACTGGACTCGTCGAATGGACTTGATGAAATTCCAAGGAAGTCATAACTCATTATACTAGACCTGAAGAAGGTCTATGATGCTACAATTGAATGATCTTAATGAAAGGCATTACTCCTCACTCTTCTGTGAGACTACTGTCGACTGGACTTGTCGAATGGAGTTGAGGAAGGTCCACGAAGCTACGGTCGAATGAACCCGATGATTATCTATGAGAATCTTCATTCTACTAGACCTGATGAAGGTCCAAGAAGCTATGGTCGACTGAACTTGATGTAAGTCCAAGTGAATCTTCGTTCTACATATTCATGATACTACTGTCGAATGGAACTGACAAAGGTCCATGAGACACGGTCGTATGAAACTAATGCCTGCTTATGAGAATCACCACTATACTAAACTTGATAAAGATTGGTTGACTGAACCTGATAGAGGTTCAAGAGAATTTTATACTACCTAACTTGAAAAAGGCTGGTCGATTGGACCTAAAGGAGGTCCAAGAAAATTTTCATTCTACCTGTCCTGATGAAGGTTAGGAGACTACGGTCGAATGATCCTGATGAAGGTTTATGGGGCTTTCCCTATGCTTTCTAGAGTTATGGAAATCCATCGATATAGTCTAGAGTGGATGATAATCTCCACATGTAGTGTGGAGATGATTATCCTCATATGTAGTATGGAAGAGATAGATCTCTATCAAGGTCATTACTAATTATACAAGACCTGAAGAAGGTCAATGATACTACAATAGAATGAACTTTATTGAAAGTCACATATAATTTTCATACTACTTAACCTGAAAAAGGTTGGTTGATTGAATCTAGAAGAGATCCAAGAGAATTCTTCATTCTACTAGGCATGATAATATATTCCCTATGTAGTATGGAGTGAGCAATATTAAATCAATGTAGCATGGAGATGATGACTAACCTTTGACTTAGTCTGGAGGAGTTGATAATCATTCCAAGTAATTTATGAGAGATGGGAGTTTTCCATGTAGCCTGAAGTTGGTAGCCATCCACTTTGTCGTATGGAGAATAGTTTTGTTGCTTGGCTTTGTGTTCATGCTCCACATACACCAAGAAAGCATATTATTATTTTGACTTTCGTTGAAGTCTGCCCCTTTCTTCCTAAAGCTACACGTACTACTTGTGTCGAGTCAAAAATGAGACCTTTCATATAATCATTCCATGCTACAAGTGAAGATGCTCGTATGTAGAGTCAAAAAGCCAAGCCAAAGCACCCAATGGATCACGTGAAGATGCTACTTGCTAGCATGTAGAGTCAAATAAGCCAAGCCAAAGCACCCCATGGATCACGTGAAGATGCTTGTATGTATAGTCAAAAAAGCCAGACCAAAGCACTTCATGCTACACGTGAATATGCTCGTATGTAGAGTCAAAAAATCCAAGCCAAAGCACCCAATGAATCACATGAATATGCTTATATGTAGACTCAAAAAATCCAAGCCAAAGCACCCAATGAATCACGTGAATATGCTTATATGTAGACTCAAAAAATCCAAGCCAAAGCACCCAATGAATCACGTGAATATGCTTATATGTAGACTCAAAAAATCCAAGCCAAAGCACCCAATGGATCACGTGAATATGCTTATATGTAGACTCAAAAAATCCAAGCCAAAGCACCCAATGAATCACGTGAATATGCTTATATGTAGACTCAAAAAATCCAAGCCAAAGCACCCAATGGATCACGTGAAGATGCTACTTGCTAGCATGTAGAGTCAAATAAGCCAAAAATAAAAATGAAAGAAACTACAAGTATGAAACACAAGCGAGAGTTGAATGTTTAATGGTCGACTGGTATGTCCAAAAAATGGGCCATGCAAGCCATGAAAGCAAACATGTATTGTGCTTGTATGGATGTGTTAATGAAGGCGTATGTTGGTTGGGCCATGCATGATTTTTCTCTTTCTGTATGGAGTGTAGCATGGGATTTTCAAGGTGATGGGTGATAAGCTTACATCTTTTGTAGGCGTATGATGTTTATGCATATGGGATGGTTCGTGAATGGTGGAATAAAGAGAGGTATTATTTCCACTAAACTTATCTGATGGTTTTCCAAAATCAGAATATCTTGTAGTGTCGAATGGGACCTGGTCATTTTAAATCAAGTTGGATCCCATATGTCTTGGCATGTGCATGGTGTTTTGTCGAATGGACCATTTCTCATTTGCATGTGGCTTTGTTGAGTGAACCCCACAATCATCTCTTCTTTGAATGTAGTTTTACAAAAATGATCTGGAGGGTGGTATTCTTTCACGTCTTTGGGAGCTGATGATTTATAGGGAAAAAGTGTTGTGATGTTATCTCGATCCTGCTTTTCCTTCTTGGTAGTTTGACTCCGGGTAGACTAGAAAGAATTACTCCAATATTTCCATATTCTCGAATGCTCATGGATCAATTTTCATCTTCCATTGATTATACTGTTTTGTAGAATGGCTAATTGTGCCACCACAGGGTATGGAGTTTGTCTGTAAGGATTGTAGACTGAGTGGTCTTTGCTTGCTATGAATCGCTAAGGCCCCACGGTGGGCGCCAAATTGTGGACGCTGGAATTCGGCCGAGGTCCACAATCAGAATTTGTAGGTTGGGGGCATCAGCGATCCTGCAAGACAAAGATAGAGTGAGCGGGAGCAGACTACCCACCGTGTGGTGGGTGCCGGGGGCACTCCGACGCCCAAGTCAGTAGTATGAAATGAGCAGTAAATATATAAATGTGAAAGTAATGTTGGATGTTACCTTGAACTCTTTGGGTGACCGTGAGGGCCGTGTAATATATGAGGGGATCAAGGATTGAGAGCATGAAGTATTAGGGTGAGAGAAATGAGACTTGAATGAATTCTTCCCGTATTCTTTTCATATTTATAGATAAAACATGATCTGATGTTGGTGTATTTGGTAATGGTTTTGGAGTAAGTGAGGATTAGTGCTAGAATTAGGTTAAGTGGAGTGGTGGGGTTTAGTGATAGAATTAGGTTAAGTGGAGTGGTGGGGTTTAAGTGCTAGAATTAGGTTAAGTGGAGTGGTGGATGACTAATGCTAGAGTTAGGTGGAGTGGTCATACTTTTTATTAGTTTATGATTTAATTGTAATCAAATAATACATAATTCTTTGGGCTTGGTCCTTATTTTCGGGCCTAACATGCTGATGGGCTTAAGGTGAAAGACAGTTTTACCCTTGGACCAAATTTGGCCCATACATATAGTTACTTCAATCACTCCTTGGTGACCTAAAATTGTTCTTGAGTTGCATTACGGTGATTGATTCTCAATTGGTATTTAGGGATTTGGATTTGCATGAATTTTGAATTAATTAGGGGATAAGATTTGTGATATATTTTTTATATCCTTATTTAAAAATGGACAAAAAAAATATCCTGAAATTCAAATGAGGTAGGACAAGATAATAAGTGAGCATGATTTAACGAGACATGACAAGATGTAGGACGAGATAAGATAAATATTTTATCCCAAAAAATAATAAAAACATGATCGAGATATTTTTTTATTCTGATTATATAAATAAATGAGATAAATCCTAATCCGTCTTGTTCCGATTATATAAATAGATGAGATAAATCCTAATCCGACCTGTCTCATTATCAATCATACTCATGAATGAATTTCATCTTAAAGAAAAAAAGACTTGGATGGTATTTACCGATTATAAAGTGTGTGTTTTAGGAGCAAGTGGATAATAATGGTAACAATTGGGTTAAATGGAAACTTAACCAAAAAGTAAAACTACAAATGCCTACATTTTTTTCTTCAGACAGTGGAATCAAGGCCAGGCAAGAGTTGATGAAAGTAGTTAAACAACCGTAAACCCTAATGATTTAAATACCGCCCACTCTCTATATCTGTCTTTCTTCTGAACACGCGCTCACACGGAGAGAGCGTCAGTTAGCTGTCCAATTGAAGTTAGGGTTTTATATTCTCAATTTCAATTTTATACAGCGGCATATGGATCTCCCTAGTCTTGCTGTCATCCTCCAATCTGCTCTCAGCCCTAACCCCGATGAACGCAAAGCCGCCGAGCAAAGCCTCAATCAGGTTCTTTTTTCTTACTACTTATCAATTCAATTCATACTACTTTAGCATTAAATTCACAAAATGTTTTTTTTTTAAAAAAAAATATTATTCGGCCGATTGAATGGAAATTAATAGTAGAATTTGATTATTCTTAGCTCTAATTGTACTATGCTGGTGTACCTTTTCTGATTCTATTTTGATGGTATTTTCATGTTTATAATTATTATTTTTGGTTATTTTCAGTTTCAATACACACCGCAGCATTTGGTGAGGCTGTTGCAGATCATTGTGGACAATAACTGTGACATGGCGGTGCGACAAGTGGCCAGTATTCATTTCAAGAACTTCGTAGCAAAGAATTGGGCGCCACATGAGCCGAGTATGTAGATATGTACTCCTTTTTGATATTTAAAAAAGAAATTTAAACTGTTGCTCATGTTTATGTCTTGTTTATGTCATCTATTTGATTGTAGACGAGCAACAGAAAATATCACAAGGTGAAAAGGACATGGTGAGAGATCACATTCTTGTCTTTGTTTCCCAAGTCCCCTCATTGTTGAGGTACTAATTCGTCAGCTTTTTATCTTCCCCATTCAAGAACTGTGGTTCTGCGTCCTTTTTGTACGTTTACATTTTTAATGTGTAATTGTTATGCTTAATTATGATTTAACATTTTGAGCTTTTTTTCAAGTTTCTGTATACATGAATGTATTAGACATGCATTTAGCATGCACACACTTGTATACCGTGCATGTTGTCGTTTCTAATTGAAATTTTGTTTCTCAATTTGATTGTGTGGTGAAACCAGCTTTCCTTTGACTTTGATGTGAAGTTTAGTATGTTTATCGGGACTCATTTTCACATCCATGATCCATCTAATATCACTGTACATTTTGTGTAGGGTACAGCTGGGTGAATGCCTGAAGACAATTATTCATGCTGATTATCCTGAGCAGTGGCCACATCTTCTAGACTGGGTGAAGCATAACCTAAAAGATCAGCAAGTTTATGGAGCTCTATTTGTGTTGAGAATTCTCTCTAGAAAATACGAGTGAGTACCTTTTCTTCTTGTAAAAAACTAGTTTTTCTTTTGGATATATAGATATAGATTTTGGAGATAAAACAATATTATAATTACAGTTGCATAAAGCTTGGAAATGCATAAAGGCCTTACTGTTACCCTTTTACAAAAAGCATTATCAATTTTTCGAGTCCAACTTCAATTCAAAACACTGTCGGTAGGTGCTTTCCTAAAACAATTTTCAGATAATGGTGTCCAATTCTTTTCATTATGAAAGAATGTTTGGGAAACAACTTTTTTCATGTTTTCATTGTTTTTGAAGAATGGCTCTCCTATTGTTTTCTTCTCTTCAAAAGTGTGTAGAGTATCAATTAATTGGAAGGACTTGTTATACTATTTGTTTTTATTTAATTTAATTGAAAAATGAAATTGAGAATTATGTTCTTTAGATAAGATTTTGATTAATGTGCCATGTTCTCTTTTATTTTTTATTTTTTAACATTTGTAAAATTAGGATAGTTTTTAAGTAAAATTGAAAAATATCCCAATCATATTTGATACTGTTTTTTGAAAATTCATGATTGATCAATTCAACCTAGGCAATAAAAGTATTAACAATTGGATAATACTTTGGTAATGAAATTTTTAGAAATTTGGTTCTTGAAAATAATTTTACCTCACACGATTTACAATTTGTATTCAAAACATAGTTTTCAGCAAATGTTATCAGGGAGTTTGTCAAATCTTAAAACATCAAGTGAATAGCACCAATTGATTTTAACAGAAGATTTTTAAAAATCACCTCGTTAGAAATGATACTAGATGCACCCTATGTTTCTTTCTTATTCTTTTAATCATACTTTTGGTTTGAAATTGTTTCAACTGTCTTAAACTACTACGATCTCTACTCAGGTACAATCCTACCGATAATACTTCTATGAAAGGTTATAGAATCTATGAGTAAGTAGAACCATAATTTCTGTACTTGGTCTAATTGGTTTCTTTGTAATCTAAGATGGATAGAAATTAAATCTAACTCTGTAATATTTCGCAATTATATGTATGTATTTGGTTAAATTTTTAGTTATCTACCTTTGCTTTTAGTTTTAAAATGTTGAAGTTGCCCTATTTTTTCTCTTGGTTTCTTTAATTGTTGGTGCCATGCTTTGTTCACATGCTTAAAATTTTCTTTTCTTATTGGTAGATTTTTTGCCTGCTTTGTATTAATGCTATCATCTTCCATCCTATGACCATACATATCATTGGGATTCTCTTGGTTGCTTTAATTGTTGGTGCCATGCTTTGTTCACATTCTTAAAATTTTCCTTTCTTATTGGTAGAATTTCTTCCTGTTTTGTATTAATGCTATCATCTCATCTTCCATCCTATGACCAAATATGCCCTAAATGGAAGCCAAATTTTATTAGGATTTGTTAACTTCTCTAATTATATATTGTAGTGTGTCTGTCTTATAGTATGTTGTGCTCCCAGTGTTGGTTTTTTTATGCTTAACTTTTGAACAAATTATGGAAACCGTTATGTACATACTGGAGTGAGGAGTCTGCTGATATTTAATTATTATGATTTATATTTTGTTGCACGGGCACTTGTCAAAATAAAACCTTCTAAGTCTTAAGCATATCACGCTAGGGTTCACAACATCCTCTGCGATCTTGCAGCAATGCTTAGGATTTAGTAAGAACTTTTTTACCGGGAAAAAGAGAGTGAAGACTTCCTTACTGGAGGATGGTTAAGAGAGTTCTTATTTTGCTTCTAGTAGACTTTTTTAATGTTAGGTAATAATAATATGAGAGAATATCAATATTCCGATTTTTTCATTCTCCTTATAGTATTTTTGTCTACTATTTGGTGCAAACTTACTTCGCATGTCCGGCCTTTTTCATCCTGTTTACTTTATTATCCATGTGGGATTAAGCTTGCTCAAGAAATAAACCCCCAAAGAAAACTATTTACCTAATTTGCAATATACTGATTTCAACCAATTCTTTCTTGATTTAGGTTCAAGTCAGATGAGGAGAGGACACCAGTTTACCGCATTGTTGAGGAAACATTTCCTCATCTTCTCATTATCTTTAACAGGCTTGTCTCGATTGTCAACCCTTCACTGGAAGTAGCGGATTTGATCAAGCTTATTTGTAAAATATTCTGGTCATCTATATACGTAAGTTGATGGTAAACTTATTTTAGTGCTTTCACGTTATAATGAAAAGTTGTAATCTTTGTTTAGTTGAAACTCATTTCCTTTCTGATGTTTATTTTATCTAGATCGCATTTTTATGTGTATTATTTGTTAAATGCTTTTATTTTTGAAGATAAACTTGTAACTTTTTTGTGAAAGACATGCGTTTGATGACTGTTTTATACATTGCTGTTGGACAAGTACATACATACATACATACATTCTTCCCCACACACACACACACAGAAAGTGTGCCATTTATGATGGTTTTTTAACTGCTAAACGTTGTTGGAAGAAGTACATTTGTACTTGCTCTTCAATTTTCCTCAGTAGTTTAAGATTTGCATCTAATAAGTTTTTTCATAAATTTTTATATGAAATCAATTAGCTATGGCATAAAAGTTGTGGCCATTGTTAGCACTTTTATTGATGTAAAACAAGTCTTTGTTTTTGTTAGTGTGGCATAAGCAGTAATGTTCTGGTGACACGTGTTTGCTATGTTGTTCCCAAGATAGTGGCAGTTTGTCCATTTTGGATTGAAAATTAACAATGAGAAAAATATTAAAATATTACATATAGTATTTTGTTCACTCATTTTTCTTTTCAGATGGAGATACCAAAGCAGCTTTTAGATCCTAACGTGTTCAATGCTTGGATGATTCTTTTCTTGAATGTTTTGGAGAGGCCAGTACCATCGGAAGGCGAACCTGCTGATCCAGAGCTAAGAAAATCGTGGGGGTGGTGGAAGGTGAAGAAATGGACAGTTCACATATTGAACAGGCTGTACACTAGGTAAGTTATTAGTTTGGAATGACTTTTGAGTATTTAGTGTAAGACTTGTAGCAGATTTTCTTTTTCTTTTTATTTTTTTAATCTGATAGGTCAAGTTCGTTTAAGTACCTTTATTGTGTTTTAGGTTTGGAGATCTGAAACTTCAAAATCCAGAAAACAGAGCTTTTGCCCAAATGTTTCAGAAGAATTATGCTGGGAAGATCTTGGAATGCCATTTAAATCTGTTGAATAGGATTCGTGTTGGTGGTTATTTACCTGATAGAGTTACCAACCTTATTCTTCAATATCTAAGCAACAGGTATGTTCTGTAGTTTCAAGTGTTTAGCATGTATTTTGTCTGCTTTCTGCTTTTCAATTCAATCTTCTTTGGAAACATTATTTATCAATGAATTGGGCTATTTTTATAAGAATTTCCAATATGAGTATGTATTTACATTGATCAAAATGACTCACACTTGTTTAGCCATAATTCAAGGCTATAAAGTGCCTATAATTAAGCGATAAAGTGAGTATTGTGATGATTGATGATCAATCTAAGTAAGAGACTAATGGTGCGTTTACGTACTCGTAATCGGAATGAGATGGAATCGGAATGAAATGGAGTCGGAATGAGCTGGAATGGTAAATCGGAATCAGAATAAGTTGTTTACTTAACTGTAGGAATCAGAATCGGAATGAAGCAGTATTACCATTGATGTGTTTACTTTGTCCAGTAATCGGAATGAATTGTTAAAAAGTTACAAAAATACCCTTAGTTATAATTATATATTAATTATTATTAATTTTTGATTTATTAAATTATTAAATGTTAAATTATTCTTTTATTAAAATATTAAATATTATTTTATTATTAATTATTGATTAATAGTTTTTATTTATTATTTATTATTTAAGTATTAATTAATTATTAATGTATTAAATTACTAAATATTAAATTATTCTTTTATTAAATTATTATTTTATTAAAATGTTAAATATTATTTTATTATTAAATATTATTAATTTTATTTATTATTTATAAATTAAGTATTAATTAAGTATTACTTTATTAATTAATTATTAATGTATTAAATTACTAAATATTAATATATTTTTTATTAAATTATTATTTTATTAAAATAGTAAATATTATTTTTTATTAATTATTAATACATTTTATTTATTATTTATAAATTAATATTAATTAATTATTTTAGGGATAATATAGTAATTTCTCATCAATAATGGGAATGAGAATCCCATTCCCATGGGGGGTGGTCGGAATGGGATTTTCATTCCCCATTTCCAAATTTGTGGGCCCCACTTCCATTCTCATTCCCATTTTTATTCAATTTTATGAAGTAAACAACCTTATTGGAAATGATTCTCATTCCTCCATTCCCCCATTCCCATTCCCATTGCCCTTAAGTAAACACACTATAAGAGGTGTCTTTCTCCTTCAAGAAAAAAGGTGTCTTTCTTCCTTATGTACCCCTGGCCTGCTGTCCAACTTACTGAATTTATCAAAATTAATTTTTTGATGTGTCCACAAATATGTGATCAACATTGTGTCCAATATGAAGGTTATTACTAGCATTTTGTTTCAGTAGAAAACAATCAATTTAAGAATCAGATTCTCCTGCAAAAGTACATCTTTGTGTCAGAATAATGGGAAAAAGAGGATCACCGTAAGTAGGTGGGAAATAAGGCATATGCTATAGTTGCAACTCTTTGCAATGTTGAAGGCCTAGCAAACCCCTAATCTTCTTTACTCTATTCTTCCTCCTGCAATGTACAAAATCAACAATGGACTGGAAAGCCTTGAGTGGTACTCCAAAATGTTGGGTCTCGGAGTGTAGCTATTTCCAGCACATAAGTCGCTAGAAAATGATCAGTAGTAGTTTTTATTAGAAATAGGAAAGTATCTTTAAGATTGCTAGGGATATGGTAATTGATTGTATGTAATTAATAATTATAGGTAGATTTATTTTCCTTTTATAGAGAAGACTGAAGACTATATAAAGCCTATTCTTGTATTGTTTAAAATAAGAAAATAAAAAGAGGATTTCCTCAATTTCTTCATGGTATCAGTAGGTTGATCCTAGGGTTTCTTTTCACATTTTTCCCCCGGCGTCACTATTCTGGTGTTACTGTTCACGCGCACTGTTCACGCGTCACTATTCACATGTCACTGTTTACGCGCACTGTTCATGCATCACTGTTCACTGTTCCGACGATATTCCTAAACTCAGACGGCGCCGATCTCCCCGTCTTCCGAGCCACCCTCCACTGTTTTCACTGCCATGACCGACTTGAGCAAGATTGTTACTCTATCTAAATCTGAATATGCAGCTTTCCTCCAGTATCAGGCCTCTTAGTCATCGTCCTTTGCTTCCGTTGCTCATACTGGTAATTCTGTTGCCTGCATCACTCAGTCTTCACCATTGGGCGCATTGGTCCTGGACTCTGGCGCCTCTAATCACATTTCTGATAATCCAAAACTTTTGTCTTCTTTAACTAGTTCTCATTCTCTTCCTATGGTTACCATTGCCAACGGTTCTAAAACTGTCGCTAAAGGCTTTGGACAAGCCTCTCCTGTCCTTTATTACCTCTGAAATCTGTGCTCAGTGTTATCAAATCCAGACGAGGCGACGTGCATCAGGCGCGCGCCTAGGCGATGAGGCGCGCGCCTGATGCCAATGAATGCGGCGCGCCTTAGGCGCATAATACCAAAAATCTTGGTTTTTGACCCAATTTCGTTGATTAAAGCTTTTTTTTTTGTACTTTTTTTTGGTTTTTTTCCAACATAGAGTTAAAAAAAAAAAAATAATAACAATAAATCTTATAATTTAACTTAATTTATTTACTTTTGACATTGACTCTTAGATAATTTGTTGGGATTGTTTAGAATTATAAGAAAATTTTATATTTTGTAAAATATAAATGTTTGCCATAATAATTAATAATAGATCATACATTTATAATTATTGGGAACATAATTTTAACCAAAAGATTAAACTAGTCAATAATAAAATTGTACATAAGACAATATAAGTAAATATTAATATCTTATTTATAATAGCAACTTAGTTATGAAAATAGTGATGTATATAAATTTAATTGAGTGCAATAATTTATAAATGTTTTGTCATAATTTGGTCAAAATATTAAAAAATACTCAAAACAAAATGATTAGAAGAATATAAATGTTTCTCTTTCTAATTGAAAAATTATATATACAAATATGCGCCTCACATTCCTCAGGCGCGCGCCTTGCGCCTTGAGGCGCGCGCCTAGGCTCCAGGACCTTTTGCGCCTCGGTGCGCCTTGCGCCTTTAATAACACTGTCTGTGCTTTATGTACCGGGTTGTCCTTTCAATCTTATTTCTGTTAGTAAACTCACCAATGATCTGAATTGTTCTGTCACTTTTCTTAGTCATTCTATTCTTGTACAGGACCAGGGTACGGGACGGATAATTGGTACAGGACGTGAGTCACAATGCCTTTATCATCTTACGCTGTCATTGCCTGCGGTCGCTTGCACCTCCACCGATTCTGCTGATGTTCTTCACAACCGTTTGGGTCACCCCAGCCTCTCTAAGCTCCAGAAGCTAGTTCCGCAACTTTCTTCATTATCTTCACTTCCATGTGAGTCATGTCAACTTGGGAAACATACTCGTGTACAGTTTCCCAAGCGAGTGAATAATCGAGCTGCGTCCCCTTTTGCGTTAATTCATTCCGATGTTTGGGGTCCGTGTCGTGTCAACTCTGTTATGGGATTTCGGTATTTTGTGACATTTATTGATGATTACTCTCGAAATACTTGGCTCTTTTTAATGAAAGATCGTTCTGAGTTATTTCCTATTTTTCAAAAATTTTGTGCTGAAATCAGAACTCAATTTGGTTTTCCTATTCGTATATTTCGAAGTGATAATCATAATGCTTGAGAGTATTTTTCTGCTTCTTTTACCACTTTTATATCCTCTCTAGGTATTCTCCATGAGTCATCATGTGCCTATACACCCCAACAAAATGGTCTCGCTGAACGTAAAAACAGACATCTCATTGAGACGGCTCGTACCTTTATTAATCCATAACCATATACCCTTTCATTTCTGGGGGGATGCAGTTCTTACTGCTTGCTATCTCATTAAACGCATGCCTTCTTCTGTTTTACAAGACCAAATTACCGACTCTATCTTATTTCCCAACCAACCTCTTTATTCGGTCCCACTTCGCATATTTGGTTGTGTGTGTTTTGTCCATAATCTAACTCTGGGACAAGATAAACTTTCTGCTAAGTCTACTAAATGTATCTTCTTAGGATATTCCCGACTTCAAAAAGGGTACCGATGTTATTCTCCAAATAATAACCGCTACTTCATCTCTGCCGACGTCACATTCTTCGAGTCATCACCTTCTCTCCTCATACCCCGACTCTTCCCAACCCTTCTGCAGTATGCCTGTTCCATTCTTCCATCCCACACTTGAGACTGTGTCACCACCTCGTCCTCTTCAGGTATACCACCGTTGTCCTCGTTCTTTATCTTCCGCCGGCATTGACATTGCAGCCACTGACTCACAACCTGCTCCAGCTCCTGCTCGTACCATGGACCTTCCTGGCCCTCCTGGCCCAATTGCCACCAGTAAAGGTATTCGTTCCACTCGTAATCCGCATCCTATTTATACATTTCTCAGTTATCATCGTTTATCTGCTCCATATTTTGCTTTTGTCTCCACCTTGTCTTATGTTTCTCTTCCTAGAAATGTCCATGAGGCCTTGTCTGATCCAGGATGGAAACAAGCAATGGTGGATGAAATGACTCTTTTACACTCAAGTGGAACTTGGGATTGGTTCCGTTACCCCCTGGAAAATCTACAGTTGGTTGCCGATGGGTTTATGCGGTG
Organism: Zanthoxylum bungeanum; assembly: GCA_019454045.1. Taxonomy (NCBI): domain Eukaryota; kingdom Viridiplantae; phylum Streptophyta; class Magnoliopsida; order Sapindales; family Rutaceae; genus Zanthoxylum; species Zanthoxylum bungeanum. The sequence goes on from SKCR01034559.1 coordinate 187,840, forward strand.
AAAGTTTATCCTGATGGGCAGATTGATCGACTCAAGGCTTGCCTGGTTGCTAAAGATTATACCCAGATATTTGGTTTGGACTATGGTGACACTTTTCTCCTGTAGCCAAAATTACTTACGTCCATTTGTTTCTCTCCATGGCAGCTATGCGTCACTGGCCGCTTTATCAGCTGGACATCAAGAATGCCTTTCTTCATGGAGACCTCCAGGAGGAAGCCTATATGGAGCAACTACCTGGTTTTGTTGTTTAGGGGGAGTATGATCTGGTTTGTCGGCTTCGTCGCTCTCTGTATGGTCTCAAACAGTCTCCTTGTGCTTGATTTGAGAGATTCAGTACTGTCATTCGGAAATTTGGTATGACTCGTAGCGAGACAGACCACTCGGTTTTCTATCGACATTCCAATGGCCAATGCATTTACTTGGTTGTATATGTGGATGATATAGTCATTACTGAAAGTGACCAAGAGGGCATTCGACAGCTGAAAACACACTTATTTAATCATTTTCAGATTAAGGTTTTGGGACTACTAAAGTACTTCCTTGGCATAGAAGTAGCTCAGTCTCATACTGGTATAGTCATCTCTCAGAGAAAATATGCTCTAGACATTCTTCAGGAAACTGACATGTTAAATTGTAAACCTGTTGACACGCCCATAGATCCAAATGGTAAACGTCTACCAAAAGAGGGGGAGCCATTGGAGAACCCTGAGGAGTGCAGGAAACTAGTTGGAGAGCCGCTAAAAGATCCTGGACGATACAGATGATTAGTTGGAAAGTTGAACTATCTTGCAATTACTCGCCCAGATATCTCATTTCCAATCATTATGCTTATCCAGTTCCTGCAAACTCCATTTGAGAGTTATTGGGATGCTGTCATACAAATTCTTAAATACATCAAGAAAGTGTCAGGACAAGGATTATTATATGAAGATAAAGGCAATACTTATATAGTTGGATATTCTGATGCAGATTATGCAGGCTCTCCGTTCGACAGGCGTTCTACTATAGGATATTGTGTTTTAATTGAAGGCGACCTAGTATCTTGGAAAAGTAAGAAACAAGCAGTTGTCGCCAGGTTTAGTGCAGAAGCAGAATATCGAGCTATGGCCTTGGCAACATGTGAGTTAGTATGGTTAAAACAGTTGTTACAGGAATTAAAGTTTGGAGGTGGGACACAAATGAAGCTAATTTGTGACAATCAGGTAGCTCTACATATAGCATCTAACCCTGTGTTTCATGAAAGGACCAAGCACATAGAAGTTGATTGTCACTTTATTAGGGAGAAAATTTTATCTGGATGCATGATCACTAGCTTTGTCAACTCTGAAGGACAATTAACGGACATCCTTACTAAGTCTCTTCGCGGTCCTCATATTGATTTTATTTGTAACAAGCTTGATGCATATGATTTATATGCTGCAGCTTGAGGGGGAGTGTTAGAAATAGGAAAGTATCTTTAAGATTGTTAGGGATATGATAATTAATTGTATGTAATTATGGGTAGATTTATTTTCCTTTTATAGAGAAGACTGAAGGCTATATAAAGTCTATTCTTGTATTGTTTAAAACAAGAAAATAAAAAGAGGATTTCCTCAATTTCTTCAGTTTTAATAAAAACTTTGTATAAGCCGATGCTGAATATGGGTTTCAGGAGTTCTAAACACATGTATGTATTCTGGCCTACATTTGTTTCTGTTTCTTTGAAAATTTTCGAGTATATTAAATAGAAATTGTTGCTGGAATCTTCAGTTTTGTGAACTAGCTAAGGCCTTATTTGATTTTCTATAAAATCAATTCTTTCTGAGTTGGTGTAAATTTTCTCTCGTCTATTTATTTTGGACTTCATATACACTTTTCATAAAAGACTTCTTGTAGTCTTTTCTACTAGAGTGTGGGGGATTGACCTGGGTGGTTATCTTTTTTTTTTTCTTTTGAGAAGGGTTAATGATAAGAATGTTTCCTTTTACATGGTAATGGTCTGCCCTATAAGTAATTCAAAATCATGAACCTGAAGTTAACCTGAGAAAAACAAAAGGTCGGGTTGATTTATGAAGCTCCTTTTCAAGATGTTATTTCACAACTCACACATCTTTCCTCCAAGCTCATAAACTTTGTGAAGCTGTTTATTGAATCATTTTATTTCCAATTGCACTACTCTTTCTGTTGTAGTAGTAATCACTTACTGCAGGTGGATTGTTTTACCATTAATATTACTTTCTTTGCAGTATTTCAAAGAATAGTATGTACAATTTGCTGCAACCACAGCTTGATGTACTTCTATTTGAAATAATTTTTCCTCTTATGTGCTTCAATGACAATGATCAAAAGCTTTGGGATGAAGACCCACATGAATATGTACGAAAGGGCTATGGTGAGTTCTTGAATTCTGTCTTTTTGTGTTTGAAAACCTGGGTTGGCAAAGCCAGTATATGTATTCCATCGCCCTGCTGCAGATATCATTGAAGATTTATATAGTCCCCGAACCGCTTCCATGGATTTTGTCAGTGAGCTTGTTAGAAAACGTTTGAAAGAGAACCTTCAAAAGTTTATTCAATTCATTGTGGGAATTTTTAAGAGGTATTCTTTTGCATTTCAGTCTTCTATATGGCCGAGTATGATTGAGTGATATTTTTTTTCCTTTAATTTATTGTTTTTGGATTGTTGTTCTTGATCCAGATATGATGAAGCAACGGTGGAATATAAACCTTATCGACAGAAAGATGGCGCTTTGCTTGCTATTGGAGCTCTTTGTGATAAATTGAAACAAACCGAACCCTACAAATCTGAACTGGAGAGCATGCTAGTGCAACATGTTTTCCCAGAGTTCAGCAGTCCTGTTGGCCATCTTAGAGCCAAGGTTTGTTGAAAAAATATGCTGGGATTTTCTCTAATTATATTTGATTACCATATTAGCTTTAAAGACTTTTTATCCACATAGTTTGGATGCATCTTAATGTGCTCTCCTCTCTGAATTTCAACAATATAGCTGTTAACTTTTTATCCGTAATGCTGCAACGGCTTCCATCTTTGGCCATTAAACTTGGTGGAAACTCACACTTTATTATTTGGCATGATTTTGGAGGCCGAGAAATTGTGAATACTTTTGTTGTTTAGTCCCTGCAAGTGATTAACACATATCTATATTATCATATTTGTTGCATACTCTGGTCTAGAATATTAGGGAACTTAAAATGTTTGTGTAGAAAAGGATACAGGACGTGAGACTTAAATGCCGGTCTTTGAATCTCTCTCCACCTTCGTATTTCCTTCTCGCAACTTGTACCATATTGAATGACAGTAATTTTTTTTTTTTTTTACGGTACGGGGTGTGTGTGATATTTGTGACAGAATTATGGTTTTTACACCACATTGTTGCAATTGAGAATTTTAGTGTAGATCAAAAAATGCATTGCCTTCAAAGTAGGGATGTGAACAACATGCAAATTCATGGTTCCTTTAATATATAACTGTTCAGATTTGTTATTTATTTTAGCCATTTCCTTTCTTTTGGTGTACTGTCACCCTATATTATTGGTTTAGTTGCTAAAATAAATCTCCATTGGTCTGCCATTGTATCATTGTATTATATTTTGAAATATTCGGGTTTTGATATCTTTCTTGCAAGTTCTTCACTGAAAATGTTTGTGAGTTAGTTACATTCACACTCTTTTTCTGCCCTGGTTGTTAGGCGGCATGGGTTGCAGGACAGTATGCCCATATCAACTTCTCAGATCAGAACAATTTTCGTAAAGCGCTGCAGAGTGTGGTTTCTGGGTTGCGGGATCCAGAACTACCTGTTCGCGTGGATTCTGTATTTGCATTACGGTTATTTGTTGAAGCTTGCCGAGGTATATAGCTGCTAATCTGTCCATGTGTGTATTAGCTGATACATTTATGTGTTTTGTTTGATCCTTTTTTTGGTTCTAACTTGATGACAAAAATTTGTTCACCATTTAGATTTGAATGAGATTCGCCCAATCCTTCCTCAACTACTTGATGGTAAGTTACATTAAAAGTTTGCTCTGTTCTAGTAGATAGGCTTTATTATTATTATTGCAAAATCTAGTGCACTGGACCACTTGTTTGTTAGAAGTTCCTCCATTATTTGTTTGCATTTAATCACAATGTTTTCTTCCTGTAGAATTTTTCAAACTTATGAATGAGGTTGAGAATGAGGACCTTGTCTTCACTTTAGAGACCATAGTGGACAAATTTGGGGAGGAAATGGCGCCTTATGCTCTTGGATTATGCCAGAATTTGGTATGGCATGTTTTTATCATTTCTCAGAATAGTTTTACTGTTGGTCATATTATTTGTGTTGGGATTCTCCTTTTTGGCTTTATTTTCAGGCAGCTGCGTTTTGGAGGTGTATGAACACTGCGGAAGCTGATGAGGATGCTGATGATCCTGGTGCTTTGGCTGCAGTTGGTTGTCTGCGTGCTATTAGCACAATTCTTGAATCCGTTAGCAGGCTTCCTCACCTTTTTGTCCAAATTGAGCCAACTTTGCTTCCAATAATGCGTAGAATGTTGACAACTGATGGCCAAGGTAAGCATATTACACCTAGTTGGCATCTTGTACGGCTTTTTCCGCGCTCCTGTGTTGTGTGTGGGTGTTGTTGCCAACTATAGTTTGCGGCTTTTAGTTGTTTGTCCATCAATGTAGGTGTTTAAGACATTTGGTTTCTGAACAAGATGTCAGGAGTTAAGTCTAGTTTAAGAAATTAGAGGGCTCATAATGATTATGAAAAAGGGGAAACACCGAAACATGTCCCAATTAAAAAAGGACAACGTGCCCTAGGGACCTGTTAGTTTTAACTCATCTACATAGAAGACAAAAAGGAAACAAAAACCTAAATAAATCTGCTCAAAAAGTGTCCCATCAATCAATTACTATTAATAGTGCTTCCCAATTAAGAATGATGAAAAAGGAGATGGCTAAAATTTCCAATCATGTGGAAGCCAGAGAGTGGTCCAAAACCTCACTATACCTCGAAGGATGAGAAATCTCCAATAATTTTGTCGTTTAGTTCTGTCCTTATGACAAAAAAAGATTGGCACAACCACATAACACAAGCATTCTCTTATGCACAAATGCAAATCTTTCCATAAGAATTTAATAGCAAGAGTAGCTGGCTAGCTGCTCATCCAAACTAAAAGCTGTAAACATATTAGACCACAAGAACTGGGCAGAAGAATGTTGTCGAAATATAAGTATTGTTTAAAAATGCGGTCAGAGGCGGCGCCTCGAGGCGCCGTGTCGCCGCCTTGCGGAGAAGGCGCCTCGAGGCGGCCGCCTCTGGCGTCATTTTCAATTTTCCCGCACTGCAGCGAGTGAGGTGGCCGCCTCTGGCCGCTTCACACCGATGCAGCACGAGGCTGCCGCCTCACTCGCTGCGTCGGTGTAGGTCTTTTTTTTTTTTTTTTCCATCTTTTCCTCGCTGCCTCTCACACGAAGGTAATGACTTTGCTCTCTATCTTTGTTCTCTCTTTGATACTTGATTAGGTCAATTTTGTGTATTATAATTAGGTCTCTGTGAATTAAAATTAGGTCAATTTTGAAATTTATAATTAGGTCTCTATCAATTTTGGTCTATGTCAATTTTGAAATTAGGTCAATTTTGAAATTATAATTAGGTCTCTTTGTATTAAAATTAGGTCAATTTATGGGTATTATAATTAGGTTTTTGTGTATTAAAATTAGGTCATCAATTTTGTTGATGCTTTTATTATGCTAATTTTATGATTTTAATTTAGGTCCGCCTCGCGCCTGAACGGCCGACCGTCTCGAGGCGTTATCCGTGTTTTTAAATATTGAATATAAGAGCCAAATATATTAGTGGGGACTGGGGGAAGAAAACAAAACTGAAGAAATTAGTGAAAATTGTAACTTAACTGATGCTAATAATAGATCAATTCCAGAACCCATAGTAGAACCATCAAATTTAGAAAGATATTTAGAATAAAGAGGTATACAAGATAGTAAGGAAAAATATACAGAAGCAGAACGCATATTTAATTTTAAGGCTAGAACTAAGTTAGAAAATTGGAAATCAAAGCCAGAAGCTAAAGACTTATTAGTATTAGATTTACAAGGTCATAAACCTGGAAACATATATTTGTTGCACCGTACACTATTATGCATATGATTTTTTTCTCTCTTTTGCTCATGGTATCGTACACTAGTTGGGAGCAATATTCTAAAAAGCGCTAAGCGCTAGTTTGGCAGCAGCCCCGCGCCTAGCGCCTAGGCTAAGCCTACCAAATTCTTCTGGAATTGGGGATTTTTGAAATTAGGTTTAAGATTTGGCGGAATTTGGATAAATTAATCTTAGGAAAATGTTATTCGAGTGATGAGTAAGTTTTCTAGAGGTTCAGTTTGACAAAAACGAGAACAATTGAAGAAATAAGAGTGTTTTTTTTTTTTTTTTTTTTATTTTTTTTAATTTAAATTAGGGTTCTTAGAAGATTGAAGATTTTTGAAAATGTGTAATTAGGAAGAAATTAAGCATGGAAATGGTAAGAAGACACTAAAATCGACACTAATTTGGTGTCAATTTCGAAATCGGAAACTGTCAACGGCCGTTGACCACCTTTGACAGTCGCTCAACGGCCATTGACTGCGGTCAACGGTTGATTTTGGTGGTGAAGTTTCGCTGGAATGGATAGAAAAAGCCGCCCATTCTGGCGAACTCCTGGCCTCAATGATTTGGGGCCAAGCGCAACGGCGTAGGACTGTCGAGCGAAAATGCCTAGGTGGCGTGTTTTAGAACAGTGGTTGGGAGTTAAATGCATCCTTGGTTTCCTTTTCTAAACAAAGCTATTTATATTGAGTTTCTTGTGGGCAATGGACCAAAGCAATTTAGAAGGAACTTGATCTTTGCAGATCAAAACTGAAGGTTCAAACAAAACTATTTTTGTATCATCAGTGAGTCTAGGAAAGGATTTAGTTGAGAAGATGCCTTTTGTGTGGTCCATTATCTACTACATTCCCTTGCATCATCAACGCCCTGTATGATCCCAAGTAGATTAGATATTCTTCCACCACTTTCTTTGACTACTGAGGTTGTGGGTTCCATCAGTACCTCCCAGTTTAAAACTCGGTGAACTTAAAGTTCAAGGGATTTGGAGTTTTTTAAAAATGGTAGAATTTACATAATTTTGGTGATGAATTTACACTAATTCATTTTGAATTTATATCAACTTTTTTCTCATTTTCTGGTGGATAGGAGAACCAATAACATAGATCATTGTCTGGGATCCTGTTTAAATCTTTCTTTTAATTTTATTTTTTCATTGTTATGTAATGAGCTACGGTATTGCTGCTAAAATCATTGTGATGCATATTCCTAGCACCAATGCTCTTTTAATCATTTGCAAGTCACTCAAAGAATAATGAGACCTTTTGCTACTTGTGTTCACATAGTTTTAGGTCTATTGTCTTATTTTCTTGAATGATTTTGATAGGAAAAGCTTATGCCTTACACTAATGAATGTTTAAATTTTTAGGCAGATTTACGTTGCAACACTTTTATTCAAAAGATCCTTTTCTTTTTTTTTTTGCTTTTTTTCTTCTTGGGTTTGGGGTGTGTGGGGGGCAGCTGTGGTGGTTGCAGTGTTGTTAAAAGGCCCAAAAAGCAAAAAAGCCCAAGCGCATCCATGGGGCCTTTTCAGATTGAAGCCCAGCGCAGTCTTCTAGGCGAATGAAAAGCTCCAAAGCGCAAAAAAGCGCGCCTGATGTTCCAGCCAAAATAATAAAATTCCAGCCCAATTATGAAATTCTAATTCAATTTTAAAAAAGCCCAGCCCAATTTGAAATCCATAATCAACCTTGACCCATTCAAAAACCATAATATATTTCTCAAAAAAAAAAAAAAACCCTAATATATTTTCAGCGACTTCCTCTGCCTGAGCTGTAACAGAAAGTGTGTTTCGAGTGAGTTTTTTTTTTTTTTTGGATATATTTTTTGGATGCTTTTGTGTTTTTTGGTTTTTTTTTTTCGAATTTAGATTCAAAATACGGAAGGCTGATGGACTTCGTCAAGCATTTGGAGTTTTTTTTTTTATTTTTTTTATTTTTTTATTTTTAAAATTCTTTACCTGGTTACTCATTATTTGGCTATGTTCACAGTTCACTTGTGTTGGTATTAATGTAAAAGTTTGATCATTAAAACTGTTCAAATGTGATTAAACTATCATATTGGCATTTTATACAATTATGTGATTAAAGTTCTGCTTTCTGATTTCTTAGAATTATTATTATTCATTAGTTTATGTTTCTTTCTTGCACTTTGGATACTTCGGACGCGCGCCTCGTGCACCTAGGCTTAGAGAAGCTCCAGTAGGTCTTTGTGCCTCTGTGCGCCTTGCGCTCCTGACAACACTGGGTGGTTGTGAATATAACAAGTAGATCTATTGAGTTTTGGAGTAGTATTTCCGTTTGTATGTAGTTCTGAAATTGATGCCACTGTGTTAATTTTTTTTTGGCAAGCGTATCTATTATGGACTCCACGGAAGCTGGAGTCTTTAACAATTGTTCTAGGCAGATTTGAAATTTAAATATTTATCATAATGGTAACTATTAGAACCTACCATGAATCATAAACTCAGAGAAACTCTGAAATCTCCGCCAAATCATGTTACCAGATTCCCCAAAATGAGGTAAGAAAAGACCAAAGTACCCATCCAATTTGTAGACCAAAAATTGGCTTTAGTTAGTCAAGCAAGGATTTATATGGTCGAGTAAGGACATGGATGCTTGTGTAAGTACAATTAAGGTCGGGTAGGGTCGATTAAGTCTAGTATGGTTGAGTAATTAAAACTCGAGCTATTTTTGTAGTTTCTCAACTTTCAACGAAATGATATATATATGTAGAAATAGATTGTCAAATAAGACAAGGTATATCTATTATCTATGTAAATTTCATGTTGTTATGGGGATAGTTGGTGCAATTCTTACTCATTTAACACATGATTCTGGTTTACCTCTGCAGAGGCTTTTGAAGAAGTTTTGGAGATTGTGTCATATATGACCTTTTTCTCTCCTACAATATCTGTTGAAATGTGGAGCCTTTGGCCTTTGATGATGGAAGCTTTGGCTGATTGGGCTATTGATTTCTTTCCAAGTAAGATGGGCTTTCATTGCAGTAGCTTTCTTTTGCTTTTAAATAGAGTTCTTGCTGATGATTGTTCTATTCTTTTCTTATCATCTGACTGGACATATGTGGTACTCTTTTTTTCCAAATCCTGTAAACTAAAGCATTTTAGTTTCTGGTCTCCTCTAAGGTTTGCATAACTTTTTTCAAAATAGTACCAGAACTTTAAAAATATCAACATATTTCATGCACTAATACACTTGGCTTTCAAAGTCATCATTCAAGCTCGTTGGAATATTGAACCTCTAGATAGCCGGACTTTATTGTCGTATTTCCTGCTTGTAGATAGCCGGACTTTATGGAAATGCTTGTAATTTCTGAATGTAGGGATCCTTACTATAGTTTTGTGGAATACTAATGTGTCTCCCTACCTGAGTTGTGCTCCCTTGTGTTGAGTCATGCTGCATGCAATCCCAGCCTTTTGCTGCATTTTCCCCATATTCAATACCAAATATGATGGCACTTTTCCGATTGTAGGGATCCTTCCTATGTTGGGATCCTTACTATAGTTTTGTGGAATACTAATGTGTCTCCCTACCTGAGTTGTGCTCTCTTGTGTTGAGTCATGCAATCCCAGCCTTTTGCTGCATTTTCCCCATATTCAATACCAAATATGATGGCACTTTTCCGATTGTCACTCACTTGGGTGCTAAAAACTGTTCACTTTTATGCAGATATTTTGGTTCCTTTGGACAACTATATATCTAGGGGAACTGTACACTTCCTCACTTGCAAGGAGCCAGATTACCAGCAAAGCCTTTGGAAAATGATTTCTTCAGTGAGTTTTTTCCATTGACAAGATTTCTTTTCAATTCTACTTGGTTTAATTGAATCAGGAAGGATTTAATTGCTTATTTCTAAAAATACGATTTTTTTGGTAAGATTCTCGTAATTTCTCTAATCATTCCTTTCATTGATATATCTTGTGTGTTCTTTTCTACTATGTAGATCATGGATGATAAAAATTTGGAGGATGGTGATATTGAACCAGCGCCAAAACTCATTGAAGTAGTTTTCCAGAACTGTAAAGGGCAGGTGAATCAATGGGTTGAGCCATATTTGAGAATCACGGTGGAGCGGTTGCGTCGAGCTGAAAAATCATATTTGAAATGCCTTCTCATGCAAGTGGTAAGTTTTCATGAGAGTTCTAATTCTGATATGAGTATTATCGTCATCCTAAGTTGCACGAAAACGGAAACAGGCAACGCGACACGACACGAAACGGAAACAAGAAACGCTATTTTTTAAATAACTGAGACACGAAACATTGGTGAAATGTTAAATAGAATAAAATATATTTATATATTTAAAAATATAATTATTTAAAAGTTATAATATAAATATGAACATGACGACAAAATAATCAGTTTAAACAAAATAAAAGAAAAATTAAGTTTGTTTGTTCATTGGTTCATCACAACTCTATACTGTTTATTAAAGTAATTTCATATTTAATACGTCATTCACAGCACATCAATAGCGGCCTTGACTTTCGCTTTCTTTGCTTTCGTCTATTTTCTCTTCATCTTACCAAAATCATCAACACATTTTTTCACATCCAAGTTTTTTCCCAGCAATTCCATCAAAAGCCTTCTCCCAATCACTCTCCCACTCGCCATGAGCATCACACAATTCGAGAGTCCGATTATTTTTATTAAATTAATTGGTCTGAAACGTTTCGGATACATCTCATAATGTTTCCATAACGTTTTGGTTTCCACTTCATATCGGAACTCAAACTTGAAGGGGAAAAGCGTTTCCGTGCTTCGTAGTTGTCATCGTCTAAATAAATGGCTTTTGATCATGAGGATTGTCTTCCCATGCAAGCAGTTAAACCTTTCATTTCTGGTGTTCTTTTCTTCTGTTTTTTTTTATACATTTGATATCAAGTGATTACCTGTCTTCCCTCACCACTGCACTGTTTCAACGAGACAAAATTGCTCCTTTTGTTATATAAGGTTTTGAGGTATTTGGTTGAGTAAAATATGCACTAGTTCATAGATTTAGTTTCTGCAGTTTTGTTCATGATCTATTGCGTCTGTTGACATTCATGGGCCTAATTTTTTTTAAAACTAGTTTAAGAGTAGAGAGTTGTGCAATCTTATATGTTAAGTTCATTCGTTCATCGCAAGCAATGTGAGATATTTTCATGCACCTCACGTATAGGCCGGTCTTTTGTCTTGTCCATGTTATGTGGGTAGGTAGCTCTCACTCGTGCATGAGTCTGGCTCTGATACCATGTTGAAATTCACAGACCTAACTGAACCCAAAAGCTAGCCTGAGAGTGGAAGGTTGCCCAATATTTTTTAAGTTCATTCATTTATCTCAGTCGATGTGGAATGTGGACTTTTTATCTAGCAAATTATGTATCTCCAGCATCAGATTACATTCCAGATTGTTCATGAATGCTAAATAAAGTCTTACCTTGAAAAGTCTTACCTTGTTTTTGCTGGAGTAATGTTGTGTGAGAATGTAAATTAGTTATCACAAAGGAGAGGTCATAATGTCCCTTGTAAATGGTGAAGCTTAGATTAGTGCATACTTTTTTAGGATAATTTTTAAATCCTCTCTCTCTTTTATATATAAGTGGTTTTGGCATTTAGTCTTCCATTTATTTTTTAGTTGAAAATTTTCCTCAAGGAGGTTGTTTGGTTATTTCGAGCAGATGGCAAATGCTCTTTACTACAACTCGTCTTTGACGCTCAGCATATTGCACAAGCTGGGTGTTGCAACAGAAGTCTTTAATCTTTGGTTCCAGATGTTGCAACAAGTAAAAAAGAATGGTGGACGGGCTAATTTTAAAAGGTGATTTTCGGATTTTTGTTCTCCCCTATCCCATTTATACCTTATTTATGGTACTTCAGTTTGAACTTTTCACATTGGCACAAAGGTCTGAATGTGTATGCAAATGATCTTGGTGAAGGGATCATGATAAGAAAGTTTGCTGCTTGGGATTGACTTCTCTACTTGCGCTTCCTGCGGATCAGTTACCTGGGGATGCATTGGGGCGTGTTTTCCGAGCAACTCTTGATCTCCTAGTTTCATACAAGGATCAAGTTGCAGGTCTGTCTCTCTCATCCATGTATATTTAGGGGTTGCTATAACAACAATTTATTTATTATTTTTCGACATATTGTCTAAAAATTGACAGAAGCTGCAAATGAGGATGAAGGTGAAGATGATGATATGGATGGTTTCCAAACGGACAATGAAGATGAGGACAGTGATGGTTCTGATAAGGAAATGGGTGTTGATGCTGAAGATGGAGATGAAGCTGATAGCATTAGACTGCAAAAACTAGCTGCACAGGTGCATATATATTTATCATTTTTTTTCATGGTGATTTTAAGTTGGAGACAAGATATTGAATGAGCATACTTCTATGAAATGCCCACATGCTCCCTCTAAATGGTATGATTAGCATTCCATTCCCAATCCACGATCACAACCCCAATTTAGCACTTTGTTTATTTATGAGAAGATAAAGAAACTTGTTGAAATTAGTAGAAGTAAAGAGAGGTTAAGTTAGCTTGTAAAAACAAAAGGACATATGGAAGGAGGGGTGGCATGGTCTCTCATAATTTGAATCTTCAAAACATTGTCATGTCCCTCAGTGTTAATTCTTAGTAGAGCAGAGGGCACGCAGGCCCCCAAAGTTTGCTCAAAATGTAGACCTAAGTTTAAAAAATGGCTCAAAAATCCCTTTTTTTAGTAAGAGGTCATGGTTTCAAGTCTAATGGGGATGTGTTTAATTTGGGGGTGCCGGGTGGGTTGCAAAGTAACTAAAACAAGGTTCACTATATGAATTGACACAATAACCCTTTTTATACTATTGGTCGTTCTATATTTCCTTGAGAATTTACTCTCTTGGACCTTATCATTTCTTCTATTGAGCATTTCATTTCCATCAATTCATTTTATGAAGTGATGCAATATCTTTGTTGAAATTCCAATATGCAACCCAAGAGTGAATTGAATAATTAAAAAATTATCGCTATTATGCAATCTAACGACTAATTGAAGAAATTTAGTTAACAATAGTATATGAACAATGAGAGTTGAGGGATGAGAAACCTAATTTAATGATTTCTACGTAGTTGGACGGACCCCGGCCTACATCCCCATGGCTCTAAGCACAAATACGCTTTGGGATTCACTATCACTGGCTTTATACCACAAAGTCTCAAAACTTTTACAATTTACTTCACAATTTATCAATAAACCTCTACAACAATTGACTTCCAGAGGTGTCAATTAAACTTCTACAATAATGTTGTTTCACACATTATTTTTCCCAACATTTGTGTATCACACATTATTTTTCTTAACAATTGTGTATCACACTCACTTTCACCCACACTCAATTTACCAGTTGGAATACAAAAGATTCCTCCTCACAAAATCAACTCCCCTGGGTATAGCAAAAGTTTAGGCTCAAGTTGGTTTGATTATGGATTATTAGAAGCAAGAGCTCAAAACAACTCATCTAAGTTTTGAAATCTTTCAAGTAGGTTCTCTCAATACAAATTTTTATAGATCTGAATTTTGATCCGGTTTTTCAAATCTCTAAAGAATTGTGATTTGGGCCAATAACTTTTGAAGACTGTCAAGATGATCCATTCGACACAAGTTTTCATTGTTTTGCATTTTAGTCTGGATTTTCATAACTTGCAAAAAATTTCATTTTAGCCCAATTGAGCTTTACCTTATAATTACCTAGTACCTACCATTTGGAAATATCAGGAAAGGGCTTTCCAACCTCATGATGAGGATGACGACATCTCAGATGATGACTTCAGTGATGATGAAGAGTTACAATCACCAATTGATGAGGTGGATCCATTTATATTCTTCGTGGATACAGTTCAAGGTAAGGCAAACTTTAAAACATGATATGTTTCAACTCATTTTGATTTAGTCATTACCATTTCACTATTTCAGAAATTGGGACATAACAAATGGGTACAGGTGTTAGTATTATTCGACAACTGGCTTGACTTTGACTTTTCTCCTTGCTTGATGAATCACAGCCATGCAGGCATCAGATCCATTGAGATTTCAAAACCTTACACAGACACTGGACTTCCATTATCAGGCACTTGCTAATGGAGTTGCCCAGCATGCTGACCAGAGAAGAGTGGAGATTGAGAAGGAAAAATTGGAGAAAGCATCTGCTGCTGCCACTTTATGACTTTACACTTAAATATATGGCTGTAAAAAAATTTTGGTTTTCATTCTTAGGGTATTGCATATTCTATTCATTCAGTGATGATAGAGAGAAATGAAGTTGCTGGCTGTGATAAGAGTATTGTGTTGGTCAATGGTCAGGAAGGCCTTCATGTGAGACGCAGGAGATTTTTCTGGTTTGCAAGTGCCTGGAGCTTTGTGTATCCAAGATCCCTTTGATGAAAGACATAACATGGGATAACTTCGGAAATTCGGCTTTTTGGAGTTGCAGTTCGGGATAATAATTGTTGTCTGGCAATTCTATAACAGGATATGCCTCCCTTCTAGGTTGTATTAATTTTTTTTTTTTTTCATTTATTGTCTACAGGTTGATTTTATTTGTTTGGGTTGAAATTTTCTCTGTGGTTTATTTTTTGTTCTAGGAGCTGTCTCATTGGTTTGTGTAGGGAGGGTCAAATGGAATAGACTATATGTACTTGTATTAGGAAGGGTATTGTATTGGGTGGGTGGTTGCTGTATTGATAGTTTTCTTATGAACATTTTCCCCCCTATTCTCCCCTTTTTATTGGGTGGTACAGTTGAAATATTCATTTTTGTGGGTAAGAAGTTTTGGGTTCATTGCAGAAAAGCTTGCAAGCGCAGCTTCACTGCCGATTGTTAAACCGAAAATGGTAATTATACTTTGCTCTTCATAGAATATGACCGGAGATTGAGCAGAAATGTCTTTTTTGCCCCCCTTTTTACTTTAAATTTTAATGTGTTCTTGCTTTACATGAACATGATTGCTATTTGTTCAGCAGCTTCAGATTCTGTGATTTTTTCCTGTAATTCTTGTCTGGCATGGTTATGCTTTTATATCGTTTGTGTGGCTTCAGATAATCGGCGTTTAATAGATTAAAATAATATCTATATTATTTCACACCAAAATAAAAGAAGTGAAGTTTGAGCATTAGCAGGATTAATTTGTACATGGAGATGTTTGGCTCCACAAATTGTAATAGCTTTTTCTCTATAGGGGCCTGACTGAGCGATTATTAGACTTTTTATTTGGGTAGCCAGTGAGTTGGAAAGTATATTTGAAGAAAATATATAGTGAAGAAGATAAAAAAAGGAAGGAAAAAGTTCTTTAGGGTTTTAATTATGGGTTTTTTGGTTGTTGTTAATATTATGAATTTTTATTAATTTTAAAAATTTGGGTAAATATGACTGATGCTAATATTAGTTATTTGTGGAGTTGACTCCAAATATATTTATTTGCTACAGTATCCTGTTGTATGAAAGCGGAATTCGCATTGTCAGGATCAGGCCATAAAAGTGGGTAAATTTTACCGTAATATTTCAACAGTTTTTAAGTGATTATATAAAGATATCTATTTTTAAATTATAAAAATCATTTATCATTTGACCATCAATACCGATGGAAAAAGTCCTGGACTAGTGTCACAGATCGATTTTTCGGGTATTGTAAAGCCAGGCTCGTGTGGCATTGCCTAACGCTCTCGTTAAAAAACAAAGGACAACCAGATAAGAAAACCGAGTATTTTATTAATAACATGTTTATTACATGTATATCATTACATAAGCGGCTTATCAAAGAGTGGGAGGGTTCATGACTAAAGCCCCTAGATCACCGATGCCTAAGGTCACATTTTGACTCAAAAGATCATATCATCCTTCCCTTAAAGATGTTTTAGAGACGTTTCACATGTGGCATAAGGAAACACACCTAGTGCTTGAGTTGTCACACCCCCATAAACTTAGGAAATAATGGAGATACTTTGCGGACAAAAATACTCAAGTTCAATAGACCATGCGCTTTACTAATGATCTTGAACAAATTTGATCTAGTAGTCCGTTATATGTGACCCGTTACATTGTGAAAATACAACATGCATTGCAGCCCCTTACATTCTCTCCCACTTCATTCGTTGGCGTCCTTGACATAGTCTAACTTGAGAGTTCACTTGAACAGCTTTACCAAAATCTTATTGGTCAAGTATTTAAGAGTTTCATTTTTTCATTTGCTTTATACAAGTGTTAAGCCTCCAAAAACATAAAGAAAAGAGACTTGAGAGAAAAAAGAGAAGAAACCAAGAAGAAAGTGAAGAAAGCTTGTAAATTAGCAAGTATTTCCAACTTTCCATTAGAAGGAAAATTGTTTCTTTTGTTCTTGGCTACAACATATGTTGTTCATAAGTTTTTCTACTATCTTATGTTTGTGTTATGAAGTTTGGAATCTTGAATGAAAGATGTTTACATGTATGTATTTAAAGTAAGTTTGAAAATGGTATATAAGCTTTCTTTTGATCATTTGATGATCTAGTTGACATTCTAGAGTTGTTGGGGCTACCATTGATGACCTAGAATTATTCTTGAGTTGTTTCAAAGTGGTGAGACTTGTTTGGTATTGTAGAGATTAGATTAAAGTATTGGATGTGATTAATTTTGGTTAATATTATTAATTTGAGAAATTATGGTTTTTAACCTAAACCAAAATTGAGGCTTTTCATATATGTGTTGATGTATATAAGATATACAAATCATTTTGGTGTTGATTGGAAATCATCTAAACTTGTTTTTGATAAATTTGGACCAAAGTGATCAAAGTTGAAAAAACTTGGGCTTCTCGGCAATTTCATGAAAATTGGGATTTTTATGTATTGGTTGTATTTTAATGTGTATGACATATATAAATTATTTTGGTAGTGATTGGAAATCACCTAAACTTGTATTTGATAAATTAGGACTAAAATGATCAAAATGTAAACATTTGGGGTCCGTGGTAATTAAAGGAAAATTCTTGATTTTGGGTAAAAATTGAATTTTTAAGTATTGAGAAACTAGAATAAATTGTTTTATTTTAATTATATAAGAAAAATTATTGAAATCGGAAAAATTTGATTTTTCGCGTCCCGTTGCGTTACCCGGCAATACCCCCTAAAATCCTCTACAGCGTAGCCAACCAATCCATCCCTAATATGACATCAAGACCCAAAATACTCAACACCACCAAATCAACGTAATACGTGTGTCCATCAACATCAACTGGACAAGCCTTCATTCCATGTGTCCTCTATAGGATCTCCTACTGGTGTAGCTATGTTGAGGGGTGAATCTAATGGCTCTGTATCTCTACCCAAGCAAGTCATAAAATACGATGATATGAAGGAATGAGTAGCGCACGAATCAAACAATACTCTAGTATGCATTAAACCAACTGATAGTGTACTTGTGACAACTGCA
Organism: Zanthoxylum bungeanum; assembly: GCA_019454045.1. Lineage (NCBI taxonomy): Eukaryota > Viridiplantae > Streptophyta > Magnoliopsida > Sapindales > Rutaceae > Zanthoxylum > Zanthoxylum bungeanum. The sequence goes on from SKCR01034559.1 coordinate 205,424, forward strand.
TTAGATGCCTGAGCATCCTGAGGCGTGAGAGTATACATTCTACCCTGAGCTCTACTAGTGGAAGTATATCCTCGGTCACCCACTGGTTGTCCCCTCCCTCATGTTGTCTGACCCCTATCTACTGACATCTGCTCTCCTCATCCCATACTTCTGTTAGGCTGGGGTTGGGGTACCGATGGAATGGCACTGGAATATGGCAACTGATTTGATGGTACTGAACAATCCCTCTTCAGATGACCCGTCTTTCCACATCGATAACAACCTATGTTCCATAATCTACAAGTTCCTGAATGAGGTCGTCCACATGTCATACATACTGGGTGAATCCGTCCCGGCTGGGCTACCGACGGAGAAGAAAATGCATGAGAGGTGGCACTCTGAGTAGGCCTGCAGTCTGCACTCCCCTGGACCGGGCCCATATCTCGAAGTGTAATGGGAGAGGCTGACAACTGTAACTGTCTATTTGGACCACCCTGCTGTGACTTAAATCTCTCCTCCGATCTTGGCCTCTTCCGACTCTCTCTGCATGCCTCTCCCTACCCGCGCCATAAATCGGAGAGCAGCATCCAGAACCTGGGTATAGGTTGTAGTCTTTGTAAAGTGG